>NSMO01003295.1:0-13758 GCA_002588565.1 Coelastrella sp. UTEX B 3026
ATACAGCAGTCTAGGAGGGAGCAATAAGGCAGCAGACCAGGAAACACCGTCGCCAAAATCGCTTGCCATTGACTGGATTGATTCACCGCTTGTTGGTCCCTTCAGCTTGTCTAGGCGAGGCTGCAGCAGCAACCTTCAACGCAGTCCAGCACCCATTCAGCAGACAGCATCAGCATGCTGAGAAAGAGACAAAAAGTCAGTTGAGGAGGATCAGGGACAGTACGTCACAAACATACTGTCATGTTCTGTTGTTTGCGACCATCTGCTAAAGAGCCAGACGCACATAAGCCAGCTGCGGCCCTCAATGGCGTTCCTGCACCTTTGCACCCAAGCCAGTCGCAGGACAACTTGGTGCAGCCATCAGCTGCAGGAAAAGCAGCAGCCTCACGCCGGTCAAACTCCCTGGGCGGTCAACCAGGCGCAGTACCACCAGCAGCTGCCGGTGCCGCCCATCAGCAGCTGGACCAGCGTGGGGGCCTGGCAGAAGGCGCAGCAGTACAAGCAGGTGTCCTGGGTGTGCAGGAACCGGTTCCTGCAGCTAATGCAGCAGCAGATGGTGCACTGCAGGGTCAGCAGGGCGTCATGCAGCTGGTAACTCTGCTGCAGGAGCTGCTGGCATTGAGCACAGCAAGCCCCAGGCAGCCGCTCAGCAAAGCAATGGGTTTGCTGGTACTGCGGCTCCCAGTGGATTGGGCATGTTTGCACGCTATCAGCAACAGTGGCAGGGTTGTACTGCAGGTATGCTTAGGGAATATCTATCAGCTGTGCAGCAGTTGCATGCGGTGTAGTGCGGTGCAGTGAGTTGGTCCACAGTCCAGCTCGCCATGGTTCATGCATCCCTGGAACAGCCTGTAACTGGTGTATCATTCGACTGCTATTTCTAACCCAGCATGTTCTCATAGCTGTATTGAGCAACAGCAGCACACCAAAGTCTGCAGCGGCTGCTGGTGACTACCCTTCCAACCACAAGCCCACCCGACTATCTCACTGCAACTGCCACGATCTTTCCTGCAGGTCGGAGCAGCACTCAGTCCCGAAGCTCAGCGGCAGCGAGGTGCTAGCGGCAGCTGCTCGTATGCCACACCAGTACAAAGCACGCCAGTTCGGCACCGCTACAACCAGCTTATGCCAGGCAGTCAGGGCGGTGCGCACTCAACTACACAGTCAGCATCAGGCGCTGGCGGTTTAGCAGTGCAGGAGATGGGTGCAGGACATCTGCAGGTCTTATCTGGCAGCGGCAGTAGCTTGGAGTCGGTTGCAGCTAGCAGGCAAGCACTGGCGATGTATGCGGGCGATGAGTCTGAAGCAGGTAGCCTGCCCAGGGACTGGCAGCGGTTGCATAAGGATAGAGACCTCAGGGTAAGCATAAGCATGTTGTTGCAGTTGGCATCATTTGCACAATCCTCCCAGCATTTTTCCTCCCAGCTGGTGCCTGCAGTACTATGTGTTCCGCCTTTTCTGTCCCCAAGGGTTCTCTTACAGTCCTTTAGAAGCTGGTTTCACTTATATGCCTGTTAGGTCCCATATAAGCGGCCTGTTGAGTGATACCACTGCCAACAGCTGTACAGCTCAGCTCTCAGTCACACTCTGCTGCTTGACATCTCAATCTGCTTGCACTGCAGTCATTCCTGTCAGTACCCATCATAGCTAGCGGCAGCAGCGGTTGCATTATCGGTGCTCTCTCATTCGGCCTCACCAGCATACAAGACTGGGGTTCAGCCTGGTGGATGAACAGCATACAGCTGCTGTGTGGCTGGGCAGCAGGGGCGCTGCCTCAGAACAGAGCTACGTCAAGGGCTTGCTTCTTTGATGCTCTGTGGGCGGCTCAGGACCTTGACAGTTTGGGATCTGTGTTTGTGCATCAGTTGCCACAGGCATTCGTGGATCAGGTGCGGCGGCCTCTGTGGCTCAAGATCCTGGTTTCTGTTGAGAGTGTCGTATGCTTTGGCATGTGCAGTAGTCCTTGCTGTTGGCGGGCTCAGGACCTTGACAGTGTGGGGTCCGTGTTTGTACATCAAGTGCCACACCTCTGTGGCTTGCTTATTTGCTATCTATCAAGAGCATGGTACGCTTTTGCAAGTGTAGTAGTCCCTGCTGATGGCAGGCCAGGCCCTTGACAGTTTGGGATCTGTGTTTGTACATCGTTTGCAACAAGCTTTTATTGGTCAGGTATACCATTTGTCTGTGCCTTGATCCCCCCTTCACATGTCTATCAGTGTAGCACACACTCCTATGCTGGAGTGAAACATAGCAATGGGATAATCAATGAGACGATTGTGGCATCACAAGAGTGTCACTGGCTACGGTTGAGGCTGTCAAACAGTGACCACCACTAAGCGCTCTACAGCAAGCCTGTCGAACATAAGTAGCAGCAGATTGGGTCATAGGCTATGTAGCCAGTAGCTGCCGAGACGCTCACATGGTGCTGTTTTTCTCTGCTGCTTGCATGCAGGCTGCTAGCAAGTTGGAGGTCCGGTTGGCTCTAGTGTCCTCCCGGTTGGCCAACTGCCTCATCTATGCGTCAAAATCCGACAGCGGCAACAGACAGCAGCTGCAGCAGCAGCCACAGCAGCTTCATCAGCAGCAGCAGCAGCAGCAGGGCAGGGAGCAGCAGCAGCCGAGCGATAGCTTGCCGCGGCGGCCTACGAGCAGCGGCAGCCATTCTGGCAAGCAGGAAGCAACTGTAACTGTGCCTGAAGGTGTCATACTGACAAACTGTGCTGACAACAGCACTGTGAATGCCAGTGTAACAGCGGACAGCAGTACCGGTGCCAGGCAGCACAGTAGCTTCAAGGCAGTGGTTAATGGCATGGCAGCAGGTGTTGAGGACCAGCAGCAGCAGCAGCAGCAGCAGCAACAGTTGGAGCAGCCTCCTCAAGCTGGTCCAGTTCTGCCTGCGCCGGAGGTAAGCATGGAATTGCATGATCCAATACGAGGCAGAGCTGATGCTACGACAGGGAAATGATTACATGTACTGCTTAGCAGCTGCGATAGTATGAGCAGCAGCAGTGTTTCGCTTATGACTAATGAACTCTCCGCAAGAGACCACTCTTCTTTTCCGTCATGGTTGCGTTGCCCATGACAACAAAGCATTGCACCTCGCCCGCGGTAGCATGGCGCACACAGCTCTATCTGCATCTGCAAGGAGTTGCCTGCAAACTCCTGGATGTCTGCTGTGGTGGTCTTGCAGCCTGTGGTCCGCTTCAGCCTCCCCACAGCTAACAGTGTCCTCCTCAGCGCCTTAGAGTGGGGCGAGGTCATGGTGGTGAAGGACACTGTAACATACTTTGGACGAAATGCTGGCGGTGGTGCTGTGCGGGACTTGTTCCTGCCTGATAGGCCTATGGTGAGGGGTTTACTACTGTAGTCAGGGGTTTAGCGCTGTGATTCGGGTTTAACGTGGGGTTCTGCTATCAGCACCACGTGTGCAGGTCCTGCATGCTATCGCTCTGATGTGCTGATCCGCTTAAGAGTGCTAGAACTGACACAGTAATAAACCCAAAGAGTTTGCAGTGACAGTGTCTCATGTGATGATTGTTACAGGTTGCTGAATGCATGCCTGCCCAGTTCTAAAGCACAGTATTTCATGGCTGGTGCTGTATGTGTTGTGCAGGTCCGAGGGACGCTTGTGTTGCTTCCACTGCTGTATCGCTGCCGCCCACTTGGCTGTGTATACCTACTAGCCTCTTGGGACATCCACGCAGTCCTCAGCAAAGCAGCCCTGCAGGAAATGGCAACACTGCTGTCAGCCGGCACATTCAGGGCTTTGCTGCGTGGCGGCAGGGTTCAGCAAGAGTGGTACGGACAGGTGTTATCAGAAGGGCCGTTGCCAGTGCTGCAGAGCGGGCTGTCTACTGCTGGTTCTGCTGCTGCTGCAGCAGCAGTAGATGGCGATGTAAATGGGCCGCTGCAGCAGGAGAAGCGCATTGGTAGCTTTGGATCCGTTGGGCAGCTCGGGCAGCAGCAGCAGCAGCAGCAGCAGCAGCAGCAGGATGGTGCAGCATTTGTACCAGCAGCAGCAGTAGTGGCAGAAAGGTCAGGGAGCAGGAGTCCAGGTCCGGGGGTGGAAACGGGTAGAAGCAGTAGTGAAACACAGGTCCTACCGCAGTCTGCTGCTGTCACTTCAGATAGCTCCATTACTGCTGCTGCTACTGCTGCTGCTAGTGCTGCAGTCAGCTCAGCAGGGGGAGCAGCTAACAGCAGCTGCTCCTTGCCACCCGGTCCTGCTGCAACTGCCACAGCACCTACAGATGCTGCTGCAGCCAATGCCGCAGTCAATCCTTCAGCCGTAGCGGCAGCAACAGCGCCGGTTGGGTTGGCTGTGAGTGGCCACGCTTGTAGTGCATTTCCGGAGTTGGTTCTGTGGCCAGAGATGTTGGACGTGAAGGAGGATCTGGCACGCAGCAGACACACAGCGGTGAGTGTGCCAGCTGGGCTGGTTTGTGTAGCTTTTAGAAGTTGATCTTGCTGCTTTGCTAGAAGCCAATCCGGTGGAACTGGATGGCTAGTTTTTGGTTTTTTTCTATAACCCCATGAGCCATTAGCTGGCTCCTTACGGGTGTAAACCCTTGAGGTAACTGGTAGTAGTATTGCAGCTCTCCACTCTTTTTGCATCAGTTTTAGCATGCGGTGCGGTGCATGCACACCCAGATTAGTTCTGCGACCAGGCAATTTTTATCTGACATGTCAGACACAGTGCAGTTACTTCCACTGCACTACAATCACATGCTGAACCGATGTGACTGCATATATCTGTATTGCAGGTATACACCGCTGAGCACAACAGCCACCTCCTAGCGGTCAAACTTTTCCGCTATGCGTCCTCAATGGACCACGGCCACCAATCACAGCATACATCAGCAGGCGGAGCAGCAGCTCCTGCAGCTATCGGCAGTCTGTTAGGCCACTCTGGCACCAGCAGCAGCGGCAATGCGTTGCGGGAGACAGAGCTGGAGGCGGTGCTGAGTCTGCAGTACAGGCTATGCAATTTGCAGCATGAGCATATCCTGCAGCATGTGGCGGTGTATCCCCGGGTTTTTGAGGTGAGGCCTGTGTGTCTGGTTATGTATGGCTGGACTACAGATTGGATGTTGTTTCACTGTGATCACTTGGCTCAAATCTCAAGCTAGAGACCTGTCTGCTTAATGCACAGCAAACAGCTCAAATGCTTGATATCAGAGAGCCTCAAAGATATGCAGTATTATACCACCACAGCAGCTGCTGTCGCTGATACGGCTCCCTGTTACTTGCATTGATCTGTGTTGCTGCCACTGCTGCTGCTGCTTCAGTTACATCCAAGGGAGCCCCCTGACGTGCACCTCACAACTATGTTGCCGCACAAGGACCAGCAATTGCTATAGCTGCTGCTGTTCCCTGGTATGCATCGCGGTCGCTTGCTCTGATGTATAGTGTTGCCACTGCTGCTGCTGCTGCTGTTACACACCGTAGGTTGTACACAGAAGGTATGCAAGGGAGCCCCCTGATGTGCACCTCACAACCATGTTGCCGCGCAAGGAGCAGCAAATGCCATAGCTGCTGGTTTTTCCCTGATATACATCGCTGTCGCTTGCGCCAATCTGTAGTGTTGCCACTGCTGCTGCTGCTGCTGCTGTTACACACCGTAGGTTGTACACAGAAGGTACGCAAGGGAGCCCCCTGACGTGCACCTCACAACCATGTTGCCGCGCAAGGAGCAGCAAATGCCATAGCTGCTGGTTTTTCCCTGATATGCATCGCTGTCGCTTGCGCCAATCTGTAGTGCTGCCACTGCCACTGCTGCTGCTGCTGTTACACACCGTAGGTTGTACACAGAAGGTCCTCAAGGGAGCCCCCTGATGTTTACCTTACAACTATGCTGCCACGCAAGGAGCGTCACCATCGCTGTGCAGCACTCATAACAGAATACGCAGCAGGCGGCTGTTTGAGAGATGCAGTAACCCGGGGAGCAGTACACGTCCCTACTGCCACGGCACTACAGACAGCAGCAGCGGCAGCAGGGATAGATCCCAGGCAAGATCTCTCAGCGCTGAATGCAGAGCAGCTGCTGCTGCTGCTAACACAGTTAGAGCAGCAGCTGCCATTGCCACAGCTGCCAATGCGCACCGCGGCAGAAGCAGCGCATTTGTCGGCACCGCTGCCGGGGCTCCCAGCAGCAGCAGCAGCAGGCCTGCCGGGCAGGCTATCAGCAGAGCAGCAGGTTGAGCGGCTGCGTGAGCCGTTTCTGCCGCTGCTGCGGCAGCTGCTGCTGCATATAGCCTTAGGCATGCAGCATCTGCATGCGCATGGGATCGTGCATGGTGAACTGCGTCTGGATAATGTGATGATAGCCGGCAGCTTGCCGCCTGTTATGCAGCTGATACAACAGCAGCAGCAGCAACAGCAGCAGTACATGTGGCGGCCGTCAGCTACATCTGCCTCCGAACTGCATCAGCAGCAGCAGCAGCAAGGTGAGGGAGCAGCAGCAGCAAGTGAGCCAGGGGATCTAGCAACCCGTGCGAACAGTAGCAGCGTCAGTTTGGATGCTCTAGGCAGTTTCAGCAGCGCAACAGGACAAACAAGCAGTATGAGTAGTATAGGAGCTAGCACTGTTAGTGGCAGCAGTAGTGGTGGCAACAGCGGGAGTGGGTTTATGTTGAAGTTGAAGGATATTGGGTTATGCACCATGGGCTGGTCTCAGAGACAGGTATGTTGGTAATCTAGCTGCTTGGTCAGTGCCTGCGTGTTTGCGCTGTGAATCTAGTTCTCGCCAGCCACGGACTTGGAAGTATTGTTGATTACTCGTTCAGGGGCTGGCATGCTTGGTCACAACAAACAATTGAGAAACTAACCAACCAACTAACTGAGTAAACGAAATCACTAACCGACTAGCTACCTACCCAACCAACCAACCCACTCTCCAACGCATCAACTCACCAACCAACCATCAAACAAACCAGGTAACTACTTAACTAACCGACCAACGAACCAACCAACTACCTACCTACCCAATCAACGGCCGCCACTGGACTGCTATTTTGCTTCAGGTGACCATGCGTAAGTTAGCTGGGCGTCCTCGGCTTCAGGCCGTGACTTGGTTGGCCCCAGAGTGTTTCAAGGGGGAGGGACTGAGCAAACACAGCGATGTGTATGCATTTGGCATTCTAATGTGGGAGCTGTACACTGGCCAGGTATGTTGTAGAAATCTTATTTTTCTTACATATGCCAGCCGGTGGGATTTAGTCTGTGGATTCCGGCCAGCCACAACAGCAAGCACCTTCTTCCCTGGGCCCACTCAATGCTAGATGTACTTGGCTTTTGAACTGGTACTGACGAGCAGCAGCGGCTATTGGTGGCTATGCTGGATGTAGCTAAACCACAGTGGGTTGTTCTGCTGTGTTTGTACAGCACAATGGCGGCTTCCTTCATCAATGCGGTGCAATAATAGCCACTGTTGCAAGAGTCGCTGTAGCAGCAACTGGCCGTTATCACCGTTTGAAACACCCGCCTTGGCTTCCGATGGTGTGTTGGGGCACAAGGTGGCTTGGTGTACTCTATCTAGCATTGAGTGGGCCAGGGAAGAAGGTGCTTGATGTTGTGGCTAGCCAGAGTCCACAGACTGAATCCCACCGGCTGGCACATGTAATAATCTCAGTTTTGTAAGGCTTGGTGTACTCTGAGGGTTTCCATTATTCAGATTGCTGCTGCTGCGTAACATCCCATCCATCAATAGCCACAGTGGCGTTGTACTCGCTCACCCGCGATGTCACCATTGCGCCAGGCTCTTCTGCTGTAGCTATATATATCATGCCTGCCAGCTTTAGGAATATCCACACCTGCCAACTGACATCATCACACATGATGTCTCTGTGTTTCACTTCACTTCAGGCAATCCCTAAATGCAGTCGACAGCTTCACATGTGCAGTGAGCGCTGATGTGTCAGAGCCTGTCACCATGATCAGCTCAAGTCTTTTTTGGGTGGCGACGCCCCGCATGGCACTGCAGCTTTGCCAGCGCATCTATCTTGTTGCATTGGCTCCGTTTATTTTACATGCAAGTGACACACCCACTGTTGCTGCTGCAGGTCGCATTCAACGACCTGGTCACCGGGAGCTCCAAAGTACTGCAAACAATCATAAGCGATGGCGTCAGGCCTCAGTTTCCAGATGGGGCACCGTCCTGGTATGTCACTTTAGCCAGCCGCTGCTGGTCGGGAACTGCTAAGAACCGGCCCAGTTTTAGACGGATAGTAGCACAGCTGCAAGCGTTAGAGCGGACGCCGCTGCCGGCTGTGCAACAGCAGCAGCAGCATGGGCAGCCGCCGCTGCAGCAGGAGCAGCAGTGAGTGAGTGAGCGGGGCGAGAAGTGGCAGCTGCCAAGGCAATCGCGACCTTGTGAGCGAGAGTTTGCGGGGAGTGCAAGAGTCACAGAGTAGCCGGCAATAGTGGAAGCAGCAGACACTGGCAGACATTTTTGGTGGTAATGATTCAGTGTTGTGATATTTGCTGAGCCATGCAACAAGTTAGATGCGCTGGCAATAGCTGCGATGGCATGCATGTGCTATGACCCATTGGTTGCACCAGAGAAGCAATGTGTTAACTTATACCTGGGCAAGTGTGATTGGATTGCTTGGACTGCTGATGTGCTTTTTAGCCTTGCCTTTGCTCAGTGGGTGTCAATGGGATCCCATATGTTGGCATTTCTGCCTGATGATGACGCTGCCAGCGGTTCTGCACCAGTCTGACAGTCTGTTCAGCAGTCTACTCAAATTCCAGGAGAGGATGGCTGGCATTGTATGACTGTAGCAACCCAAGCTTGTGAAGGGGGCGTTCCATTACTGTGCCCGGGGATATTTTCTCTGTTGTTCGGACTCACCATCTGTAACTGTTCCGGCAGTACAACTGAAGGGCTGTGCCCGAGTGGCGGTTCCAGCCTCAGCGCCTTCGTGATTGAGATATCCATGACATTTAACTATACACCGCCTACAGACAGTACTGTAGCGTGCGGTTCCGGGGTCCCGCGGGTAGCAGCAAACCTGTAGTGTAGCCCGCTTGCTCAACTTATACGGTTGAACCGCATACCTACGAGCCACCTGACAGAACCACTACATTCTGCAGTACAGCAGCAGGCATGAAAGCCTGCAGCACAGCGAAATCTACGCGCTCTCACGCGGCATGGCAGTTGTGTGCGTTGCTGTTGGCAGTCTGCAGCACTACAGCAGCAGCTATAAACTTCAACGTATATGGACCTTGTGAAGGCGCCACACGAGCTGGTGCTAGCGTGCCACAATGCAGGAGACAAGCAGCAACAGCAGGCCAGCAGGCCGTTACTGTTTCTGCTGTTCCGAAGGAGCTTCCAATTGACATGAGGATGCCATGTGAAGCTGCTGATATTGATTGCTTTGAGGTGCGCTGGTGGAGCGCATACGCAGCAATGGTGATTGAATCCCCAGGAGTAGGCTGTAAATGGAGCAACAGCACGAGCTGGTGTTAAAAAGCTGGAGCACCGCAGCAGATTGTGCAATATACAGATGCTCGTGAAGTTTTTCGAACATCGTAAACCTTCATTCGTATATAATGCCGAGCCAACAAGGCTGCAAATCAGCAACACACAGCAATGTATATATACCTTGGACAATCCAACAGCTTCTCCATGTTCCCGCCGCTGCTGTCACCCTGCTCGTGATTATCGCAGAACGTGGACGTTACGGGCTTCCCTATCCCGCCAGCAGGCCCAGGCATCGCGAACTGCAGCCATGAGCTCATGCCTTGGTCGCCATTTCCCTGCAGCTTCAACAGCAGCAGCAGCTATGGCTTGCCAGGCCAGCAGGCAGACCTATGTTACATAACACCCCCACCATCTGCAGCACAAACCCCAAACCCCAGTGTCAGCTCCAATAGTCTTGCTACAAACCTAACCACTGATGGCTACAATAACGTATATTTTGGAGTCATGCCGGATGAGTTGTGCAGTGAGAGGGCCAAAGTTGTTAGGGTGTTACTAACACTGGACTTTCGGTTGGCATCTGGGCGGCAGTTTGATCGGACGTATTCGTTCCAGATAGGACAGGCTGTGGTAAGCGTAAAAGCGAAAGCAGATCAGCTGCCAGCTATTACTACTGCTGCTGAGATGCTCTTCAGGAATAGAAGCAGAGTCTGTACAATCGTATAGGCTTGGTATTGTCATGATTGGCCAGTGCATCGACACAGCCAGTATAGTTAGACCATTCGGCTTTCATATTGTATTATTATAATGAAGCATGCAGTTGAGCACACAATTGGGCACATACCACACCATGTGCACTCCTGCATAACAATTACATAGTGGTCTTTGCAGCAGCAGGTCACAGGCAGTGGCAACACAAGCGTGTAGCTCCAGCCAACCAGGCAGTAATGTACAAGCCTGAACGGCAGACAAGCTGCAGCTGCTGGTGATGGGCAAGCAGTTCAAGATGCTCATGCAGCGGCAACAGCAGCAGCAGGGGAAAGGCAACGGCAACAGAAACGGCACATCATAATGGGCGACTAGTCTGCTCTGTGCACCCTGCTGGCATGCTGTGATGTGCCGTACAATAGCAAACGCTTTGATACTGATGATGTTGTACTGCAGGCTGCTCTCGGCACATGCAGTGAGCCTTCAAGACTCATCAAAGCCGACAAGGTAAATAAACGAGCAGCAATCAGCATGGATATGTATATAGATATACATATCTGAAACTGCATGCCAGTGGCATGTAAGGCCCAATGCACTGCTACGGTAGCAGGGACAGTCACCTTACCTCATGCATTGTATCTGCATATAACAGGACAGGCAGGCCAGTCAATGCAGAGCCCGATTTCTGTAGGCAGAGGCTTAGAGTCCGGAACCGTTGGATGCAGTTTGACAGTCACCCGCAGGGTTGCTTTGTGCTATTGGCTGGAGGTTGTGTGTCTGGTGCCTGCCATACTGGTTGACTATCACAAATGCAAACTATGGCACAGATCTGTGGCACTGCCGGCAATAATGCCAGCTTGCCAGTTTTTGCCATTGGCAAACAACTACCTTCTCAACTCAACGGCCTGCCCTGCACGTATTCCTTGCTTTCTAAAGCAATCGCTGATGGTCTGTGACGTTTGATGTACATACTTATAAGCTACCCACCAGCCATAGCTCTATGGCCATTGGCCCCGCGTTTTACATCAGAGGCGGAAACCACGACACCCAAAGCAGTTATTCTACCACTGCCATACTTGATACATGTCTGACATGCTGCATTGCTGCTGTTGGTGCTCAAATGCAGTACTGGTCTGTGACAGTGGATGTGACCTATCTCCAATCCTACCTTACCCCCGGCATGCCCACACGCTTCAGCTTGGCCAACGTCCTCTCAAACACTTACAACGTCCCAATCTGGGCCAAGGCAACTCTCACTACCTACTACAATACACCTGCCCCGAGTCGGAGGCTACTAACACAATCTGGTGGACCAGCAGTGTCTGCATTATCTGATGTGCCTAGCCAAAGCCCTTCCAGATATGACAAAGCAGATAACATGTTACTTCCGGGACTTCTGGAGAGTAACAGCTTGAGGGAGCATCCAGGGATTGAGGCGGCAATCGATGAGGGTTCAGCAGCTGATGTGCCAACTGAGGTGGTGCCGCTGGTGGCTCCAGGCGCCCAGGGATTTGACTCTTTGGTGTCTGTGGCTGGCGACGGTGACAGGTGGGTGGTTCAGATTTGGTCATACTACATGTGGTTGCTATAGATATATGCACACTTGATGCGCTTCTAGGGGTGCCTGTAAGGGTTTACTAAACCGTGCAGTGCATTTTCATTTTACGCTGGTGATACTAGCAATGAAGAGTTTGCAGCTGGTGTGTCAACTGAGGTGGTGCAGCTGGTGGCTCCAGATGCCAAGGGGTTTGACTCTTTGGTGTCTGTCGCTGGGGACGGTGACAGGTGGGTGGTGTCTGCTTCAATGTTGGTCGCACCACAGTGTGATAGTGTTTAGTGGGCAGATGTACTGCCTGGGGTGGCCGTGAGGTGGTAATGCATCATCTGCGTTCGTCACCATCGGATGGTGGGTTACTGAGGGAGTGGTTTCTTGAGCAGCAACTCTTGAGCTTTTAACCAACTTATAAAAAGCCAAACCACATGATTGTCAGACAATACCCTACTAGTAGTAACACTTCTGCCTGGTAATGGGTCTCTTCTGCAGGCCTGATGGTGACTGGCCTAGTGTGACCTTTGAGCTACCAGCCAGCTTGTCACAAGCCAGGAACATCTACAGGGCTCAGATGCTTGTGGTACCAAAGGCAAACGGTTGTGAGGTATGGTGTTGCTGTATCCGCATTCTGTATCCACCAATGCATGACTTTCCGAACGTCAAGAAAGAGGTTGCCGGACCCAACATCTTCTACTTTTGCGTGCACAGCCTAGAAGCAACTGGGCAGTCTTACGATTACGCTCACAATGACCAGCAAGTGGTCAGGTGTCAGCAACATGCAGCCCTACCAACAATTATAGGGCCATATGACCACCACGGAAATGTTGTAAATAGTAGAGAATCAACACGTCTGTGGCTGCCTGGTTGCGGTCTGAAGCTCTTGTTAGCTCGGAAAGAAGCTCAAGATCCTAGGGGGGAAAACCAGGAAAAAAGCTCAAGAGCCTAGGGCTCTGTGCAGTGGTTAACGTTCACCTTCAATCAAGAGTTCCAAACTTTCAATCATGCAGGAGTTTTGGGCGATGAATCCTCCTGCCTCCCAGACAGAGAGCACATGCGGTGATGTTAGCACAGGAGAGCCTTACAGAGAGGTGTGTTGCATCATGGGTTGAGTATAGCGGCTTTGTGCAGAGTATACAAGAGACAATCAGCTTGCACGCACAGTGTGTGCCCAGCCAAGGCAAGACACACCAGGCAAGCTGTGCAGCGACCCAAAATTGAAACCACACTGGCCTTTGCCCATTGAGCCCAGTGCCTGATACTGTCAGCAGCAGAGTGGGACTGTCAACAGAAGAGTTTGTGGACCGGGGTGTAGTGGAGAGTCCAGGCTGGCTTTTGGATTACCAACACCTCGGCATGCCACAGTTTCATCTGCTGACCGTAGTCAGCCCGATGTATAATGCAAGTCAGTATCTACTACACTTGCTGGTGAATCAGCACTTTGGACTCATCAGCGCCTCAGCACCTCAATAAGTTTGGGAGCATGCTAACATAGAGCTTGCTGATATAGAGCTTGCTAACATAAGGGTGCCGTATCTGGGCGCAGGTCCGTGTGCATGTTGATGGCCAGCTGGCAGGTTTCTATCCGATCTACTACACAATGTACACGGTGAGAGCAGCTATACTTTGATAGAAGCTTCTCTAGACAACTGAATGTTTCCAGGTGAATGTGCTGCCTCAGCTGCTGCTGCTGCTGCATTACAGCTAACAAACAACTGTGATGTGCCTGCCCCGCTACAGGGTGCATAAGACAGCTGTACTCCATGCATGGTGCTTAGTAGAAGCCAGACCTTTGATCAGAAGGCCATTTCTGGACAATCAACATGCAGCCAACAAATAATCCTCGTTGTGTCCCCCCTTTGCTGCAGGGTGGAGTTGACCCCCGGCTCTGGACGGCCATTGTGGCTTCCCACGCCTACTCCCTGCCAGTTTATACATTCGATCTCGGCCCCTGGCTTGGACTACTCAACACACCTATCAATGCTGAGACAGAGAATCCACATAACATCACGGTGGAGATCTTCGGAGCCACTGGGAGCAACTGGGTCTTGGCAAACACGCTGCTGATCTGGCGCAGCAG
>NSMO01003296.1:0-12859 GCA_002588565.1 Coelastrella sp. UTEX B 3026
AGCCAGCGAGTAGCTCAGCAGCGCCACCTGTGGGAGCAGCATAATCTGGGCAAGGTGTCCATTGCGCTCAGTTCAGCGTTCTCACAGCAACAACTGTGGCCGAACTCACCAACTGCATCGGTACGCTTTTCATATCACAATACAGCAGCAGCAGCAGCAGCAGTACCGGCACCAGCGGCAGCACCAATGTGCATACAGTAGCAGCACAAGTGAAGGTACTTGTGCAACTTGTATGTAATTGGGTCAGCAGCACACCTAGCTTGTTTACCAGCACAGGCGTCATTAGCAAGCAGCACTGCTGGGACTAAGCCACCACCGTCACCAGCAGCAGCAGCAGAACGCTCACCTGCAGTAGCATCCAGGACAGCAGTATCTGCTTCATTGATGTTTTGGGTGGCAGCAGCAGCAGCAGCAGGAGAGAACCAACACCGCACCATGTTGCGGCGGGTTTGTTGCAAGGCAACACAGCGCTGTGAATGCACGCGATGGCACTCTTTGATAGTTTCGGCAGTTAGGAACCCTTTCAGCAGCAGAAGAAGTAGTGTAGTGACAAGCACGCATGATAACAGCACAACACCTTCGGCCCTCATGACTTGACGAGCGATTTTGTATAGGTGCAGCACAGGCGCTTGCATCACGGACAACTATCAAAGCATCTGTAGCTCAGGCAGCAGCCGCAGCTACACTACACCAATTGGAAGCACAGCAGCGGTATCTGGGGCCAACAGCAGTGTGCCAGTGTACAAGAACAGTGCTTACAGTGGCTCCAGCAGCCCAATCATCAAGCCAGCAGCAATGCACTGCCAAACTATGAGAACAAGGCAGTTTGTTGGAATGCAACTTTGAAGTTTCTCATTGCATTCACCCTGTTGCTGAACCCTGCTGCAGGAATGCACCGCTGGACACCTCCCGCATTGGCTCCATCCGTATGGGCACCACCGTGGCAACAAATGCTTTGCTGGAGAGGGCAGGTGAGGCAGCAGACAGACAGTGCATGCTTTCATGTTGTGTCTAATGCCGTAGCCCACCTCCTCCAAGGCTGTGTCAGTGTGTGCCATCCATATATAACACTTGCTTACTAAACACATCAGCCTCCAGAGGCTCCATCAGCCTCCACAGGCTCCATTCGCCCCCATGTTTTGCTGCTAGTTGCTGCTGTCACTGGCACCATTCCAAGCTCTGGCCTTGTTTGCTGTATGTTCCAGGTGAACGGGTTGCTCTTGTTGTGACTGCTGGGCTCCCTGATCTGTTGCACATTGGCAACCAGTCAAGACCAGATATATTTGACCTGAAGATACAAACACCAGAGAATCTGTATGAGGTGGGCCAAGTCATACATCAACAGCCAGATTTGGCTGTCAGCCCAGAGTTAGCTGGCAGTCTGGTCCTGTATCCCAATGAATGGCGTAGTCTGCTGCTGCTAGTGGGCCAGTGACAGACATCATTGAGCTAAAAGCAGCCTGGCAGTGAGCTCCCAGCCTGTGGGCGGGTGGCTGAGAGCATTACAGTCTGTGCTGCTTCACGCCACCTGATAGTGCACAAATTATAGTTCAATCCTCTTTATCTTTGCAACTTTCATTGTCACCTGGCCCCTGGCCCTAGACTTAGCACCTGCCCCCCCCCCCAACTGCTGTGTCATCGTGCTGGTGTAGTCCTCACACCCATTGCTGTCCAAGTTGTGTGCAGGTGGTTGTTGAAGTGGATGAGTCTGTTATGTTGCCACTGGGTACAGACCCTTCACCAAGAAATGGAGCTGCACCAGAGAAGAATGCCAGGTGTGTCACAAGCATGGCCCAGTGCTTCACCTGCACTCATCAGCTAGAGAGTCGGTAGCAGTCACGTCACACACAGTCACTTGTTGCTCAGGTCCGACGGCAACTGGTGTTCATTGCATGCTCATGTGATCCGACATACTGGATGACATAGCTGTACAAGCCCTGTCTGGTTCGGTTATCCTTAGCAAAAGGTAGTGTTTTAATCACAACAAAAAACAGCGCTTTGCTGATGTAGTGCTTTTTTGTTGTTCCTGCAGTATAGCTTGTCCTGGCACACGTGTCACCGGCACCACTGGTGAAGAGGTGTGTGTCAGGAGGACACCGGACTTGAATAAACTCAGACATGATCTGCAGGTGAGCTTGCAACTGTGCCTTAGGCGGTTGAGGCCATGTCACGCATTCCACGGCAGTCAGATTTTGCATTGGCTCAGTCTCTTATAACTGTGCATGAGCACTGCAGTTATCACCAGTCAGTTGAGGGGGGTGTCGCTTGAGGATGCAAACTGGCATGGGCCTAGTATAACAGTACTGCATAATCATGCCACAGCACATCATGAGTGATGTTGCTGTATTGCTTGATGTAGTGTGCTCCGAGCACAAGGCTGCAAGCTTAGCAATACAAACAGCAGGCGGAGTTCGGCATTTACCGGCCAGCATTTGCCCTCAGATCGCCTGTGTCTTGTCACTTAGCTAGCATCGTAAACAACTACAATTTGATGTTAATGGCGCCTTGTCCCTGTTTCAGGCTGTGTTATCGTCTGGCATCAGCAGTGTAGCTGTGGTGCTGAAACATGCCGCCATTTACCCTGAGCATGAGAAGATGGTGGGGCAACTGGCAACAGAGATGGGCTTCAAACAGGCAAGTACGCCAGTTACGAGCTGTTGATTTTTGGGCTCTCATGCCTTGCACTACAATGTGATTGGTTGCCATCGGCTCACAACTGTTGTATGCCTTTAAGCCTGTACCTGCATGCCTACAGAGTTACAGTGTATGGCACATGCTGGCTAGACAGAGGCAGGCATCAATGCAAGCGACTATCCACATGGCTGCCCAAGCTCTACAGCTGGGCCTCTACCTGGCACTATGAGAAGGCCACCCTCATTGCCGCAGCATGAGGTTGGGGGTGCACTGTCAGGCCCTGTTTGGCCTCTGATCCCTGTACCCCTGTCTGTGTTCTGTGTCCCATATCCAGGTCAGTTTGTCTCATGCAGTGATGCCCATGGTCAAGATGGTCCCCAGGGGGTTCACAGCAGCAGCAGATGCTTACCTCACACCACACATACTCAGGTGACACAACCCCCAGGCGGCAGTAGACATGCTTACAAGCTGTTGCGTAGATGCCCGAGTAACAATAATGACTCTGCAAGATTGCGCGCGTACATGTGTGTCAGTCAGCTCAACTGCATGCAGCATAGTTGCCAGTGGCTGCTGTCATTGCTGTTACAGACGCCTTCAGCCAGAATGTGCCTGATGTCACTTATCAGGTACTGCCAATCCATGCTGTCATGCTTTCCTGGCTGTAGCGACAGGTGACCTGATGCCTGTAGCAGCAGTGGCCCTTGAATTTGCTTCTGTGTGTGTTTATAACTCCATTGTCCTACAAGCCCCACATGCCTGCTGCTGCCGTGTTGTGCTGCCCAGGTATGTAGCTGCCTTCCAGTCCGGGTTTGATGCTGGTCTGTCCAATGTTCAGCTGCTCTTCATGCAAAGTGACGGAGGGCTGGCCCCTGTTCACGCGTTCAGTGGTCACAAGGCAATCCTATCAGGACCAGCAGGTATCAAACTGACGGGAGCAGCTAGTAGTGGGATCAGTGCTGAGCAGCTCTAGCATTTTATTGTCACTTTCCAACTGGCACTGTCCAAAGGGGAAAAAACCTTGCATTGGGACATTCACAAGCACCCAAATATGCTAGTGTGTATTGTGCTGGTGACTATCAACGTTGACACCCACTCACAACAACTTTGGGGGATAGTCAAAGCGCTTGTACGATGCTGCTGTGCACAAGCAGTGTGTGGGTCGTCGTACGGTATTGTAGCACAATCTTTTGGAGCGTCTGACTGCACTTTAAGACTCTCTACGTATCTTCCACGCAGGTGGATATGTTGGGTATGCTCTAACAACAGCCTGGGACGATGGTGAGGGGCTGGCAGCAGCGGCAGCAGCAGCAGACAGTGATGAGAATGTGCCGTTCACGGCCGCCAGGCAAGGCCAGGAAGTCACTCAGCCATTGCAGGTATTGCCTTGCAGACATGTGGGCCTGACAAGCTGGCATGTGTGTGTCGGGGGGGGGGGGGGGTTGAGGCTTGCCTGCTGAACGTCAGCACTCTGTCTGTCCTGTGTGCTGGTGCATCACTGCCACAGTTGCGGACCTCCTGATAAAGGGTGCACTATGTCAGCAGGTCAACCCCCAGTCACACCACCAAACAATCTCAGGCTTTGCTATCGGTTGGAATACTTGGCAAGGTGGTAACTCTGTTCCTGTTTGCTGTTGTCCCCTGTTGTCCGCTCACCCTGCAGATCATCGGTTTTGACATGGGTGGTACATCCACTGATGTGAGCAGATACGCGGGGAGTTATGAACATGTGTTTGAGTCAACAACAGCAGGTGTCACAATTCAGGCACCACAACTGGACATCAATACAGTGGCAGCAGGGGGCGGCAGCAGATTGTTCTACAGGTACGGGGCAAACATCATAGTACTGGGGCAGGGGAGCACACTATGGTGCTTCTAGCAGTATGGACGTATGTCTCAAGTGCATTACCTGCAAGCCAAATGTCACAGGTCTGCTTACACCTCGGTGGCTACTGCAATCCTGCACACCTGCTGCGATGACCGGGCCCATTAGGTACTATGTGCACTTACCTTGTCACAACCGTGAAATGTTTCTAGCCCTGCTCTGTGTCGCCCTGTTGCAGGAACGGGTTGTTTGTTGTAGGTCCCGAGTCATGTCGCGCACACCCCGGTCCTGTGTGTTACAAGAAGGGCGGCTACCTGGCAATCACAGATGCAAACTTGGCACTGGGAAGAATCCTACCAGAGATGTTCCCAAAGATATTTGGACCCAAGGAAGTGAGTGCTGGCAGATTTGGGTCATCACAGTGATGGCAGTCCAGGTGGTTGCTAACGTTTGCTGCCCAGCCAGGCGGCCAGTGTACACAGCAGCATTACTTGAGGGACACATCTCGATGTGCGTGTACGTTATGGGGTTGCAAGTGTCTGGTCTATGTAATGCAGAATGAGCCCCTTGACGCTGCTGGCACCCGTGCCGCGTTTGAGTCCCTGACCTCCACCATCAATGAAGCTGAGGCGTCATCAGGCAAACCTGCCAAGTCCACTGATGAGGTGGCAATGGGGTTCATCAGGGTGGCAAATGAGACAATGTGTAGACCTATCAGGTGGGAACAGCGCAGTGAGGATGTGCAGGCACAGCCTGGCCTGATCTGGCGAAGGCGAGCTGTGCCTGTTGCTGGCTTCACTCTGCTGTTGCGCATGGCAAACCTGCACATCCTGCAGCCCACATTGCATCTGGTGCAGTGTGTTATGAGGGCCCCTGCACTTTGCCACTGGCTGTGCTTCGGATGTATGATGAAAGTACAACAAGACCTCTAGACAGTCTTAGTACTAGACCACACTGTCACAGGTCAACCGGTCTGTTAACCTGCGACAGGTGGAAACAACCTTGGGCAATGTGAATGAGGTGTGAATGTGCTGCAGGGCTCTCACTCAGATGAAGGGGTATGATGCTGCTGCGCATGTCTTAGCGTGTTTTGGTGGCGCTGGTGGCCAACATGCATGTGCTATCGCTACAGCACTAGGAATGAAGACCATCTTTGTTCATAGGTGAGCAGCACTATCACTTGCTGTTTGCAACCAAACACGTTGGTGCTGGATGTGACATGCTGTGCTGACAATATTGGCCTCAGCAACCTGCCGGTAATGCAGTCGCCTGATGAGCATGGCCATGCACACATCGTGTTCTCTGTGAGCATCAGTGTGTGATGCATTGTCAATGTATGCTGCTGGCCTGACATACTGGTGCAAGATCAACTCCCTGTGCGGCTATACTGCATGTGCCGCAACTTGAGCAGCAGCAGCTCAACAGAAGTTTGTGTGTCTCATACTCGTGAACTGCCTCAAGCAACTCTTCACATGTCTGCACTGGCTCACTGAGTTTACATGTCGGGCACTGTGATACTCACTTGCACCTCTTGCAGATATGCTGGCATCTTATCCGCAGTCGGCATTCACCTAGCCGACATTGTCCAGGAGGCCCAGGAGCCTGCTGCTGCTGAGCTGGAGCCAGGTCAGCTGCCAGGCCTGATGAGCAGGCTGGACAACCTGGCAGCAGCAGCGGTGGAACAGCTGAAACAGCAGGGCTTCAAGGACCAACAGATATCAACAGAGAAATTCTTGAACCTCAGGTTTGTGTGTGATGTCATCAGCAGGCTGTTTGCTCCAGCTCATGCTAGTCAGCTTGTGAGTACCCTGTGCTCAATCCGTGATGCACACCTTCATTTTCCCTGTGAAAGGATCCGTCTCAAAGCTTCCAGCAAGTTTTGGCTGGACCATTAGTCAACCACTGGTCTATCACGCAATGAATCTGTGCTGCTAGAGAGACTGGCTGTTGGAACATGGCAACAGTCAGCTGGAGTCTGTACAGTGGTGCTGTAACAGACAACTGCACGTCATCAACAATGTCTGGCAACAGTTCGCAGCAGAGTCTTGCTGGGTCTGTGAAGTTGCCAATCGCTGGTATGTTTGCAGATATGCTGGTACTGATGTTGCAGTGATGACCCTCTGGCAGCCCGACAGCGACCCCGCCGCCGCCTTTGCCGCAGCTTACCAACGAGAGTTTGGTTTTGTGCTGGAGCGGCCGGTTGTTGTGGATGATGTTCGTGTCAGAGCCACCGGACGGGCAGCGGACCTCCCAGAGGTTGCTGTGCTGGCCCCGGGTGACATCCCTCACCTCCCGGCCCCTGCTCTCACAACTTCAACCTACTTTGATGGGCTGGGACGGACCGAGACACCTGTGTACATGCTGGAGCAGTTATCGGCTGGGCAGAAGCTGCAGGGGCCAGCACTGCTGATCGATAACATCAGGTGTGTGGGTTGCTGCCTGTGGTGCTGGAAGGGGGGGGATGATGATGGAGCTAGCTGCTTTCAAAGTGCAGAGTGTTTGCTTGTTGACTTGTTACCTGTGATCAGCAACCTGAGGACCTCTTGTTGCTAATTTACCATGCAACGCATTTTGAAGTACACTTGCAAACAGCCTCAGATTCACTGGGTGTTTCTTGTCAACTGTATCGCAGCACCATCCTTATCGAACCAGGCTGGGCGGCCAGCATCACTGCAGACCACAATGTGCGCATGGATGTCAGCAACAATGGTCAGACACAGCAGCAGCAAGGACAGCAACGGCAGCAGCAGCAATTACAAGCAGCAGTCCCTGTGGGTTGTGATCCTATTCAGCTCTCAATATTTTCTCATAGGTGAGCGCCTTGCAGGACTAATGCTTGTTCTTGTGGTTGACCATATGGGTCAGTAGCCCACAGCTGCAGCTGTGGAGGTTGCCTACAACCCAGCCCCAACATCGCATTTAGATATTTGCGTAAGCGCCTCAACAGTCGCCTCCTGATGTGCTCAGAGGTGAAGACTTTGCTCAGTTACAGCACTTCTGCTGATTTCACGTTCCTCTGCAGTTTCAGAAGCTGGCTTGTCATACTTGCTGATGTAGCTGCGCTGTCTGTGTTTGGTCACCTCTGCAGGTTCATGGGCATAGCTGAGCAGATGGGTCGTGTGCTACAGCGCACCAGTATATCAGTCAACATCAAGGAGAGGCTGGACTTCAGCTGTGCTCTTTTCGGACCAGACGGTGAGACACACCGGTGTTTGTTGCATAGACAAGCAGTAGGAGTCAATATTGTGATAGCTCTGCTGCCATGAGCGCATCATGCTCCGGACGCATGCTGTCCAACCAAACCACATGATTAACTTGTTCAGCTGCTCCAAGCTGCCATCTGAACAGGAATATGCAGCAGTCCATGATTGGGTTTTACATCTGTGAAAGTCAATGACATGGCCTGGCATATGGTTGTACTACTAGTGGTTCAGTGTTTGATGCTTGCAGGCTCGCTTGTTGCCAATGCGCCACACTTGCCTGTGCACCTGGGTGCAATGTCAGAGGCAGTCAGGTTCCAAGTGTCCTACTACTCCCCGGGTGGTCCAGGTGCTCACGAGGGGCTGCATGAGGGGGATGTGCTGCTGTCTAATCACCCCCAGCTGGCTGGTGGCAGTCACTTGCCAGATATAACTGTTATAACACCTGTCTTTGACAAGGGCAAGGTTGTGTTCTTTGTGGCAAGCAGAGGACACCACGCAGGTGAGACTATGATTGGGTCTCTGGTCGTTCAAGCCATGAGAGAACAGGCTGGCCACGAGCACTGTGTCTTTCAATATGCTGCACGTCAATGGTTTGTGGCGGTGTCACAAGGTACACTGATGTCTTTGTGAAACTGCAAGCAACTTGGTTGCCCTTGGCTTGCAGATGATATGATCACGGACTTCTCGAGATGTGTCGCTGGTTCCAATGTTCTCAAGTGGTGGTCATCATGTCCCCATGAGTTGCTAGTCACCAACACAGCAGTCTGTCACAGCCTGTGATAAGACTCGTTATGTGCCTTGTTGTGTCTGCCACCCCCGCAGACATCGGTGGCATCAGTCCTGGCAGTATGCCCCCCAACAGTAAGCTGCTGGTGGAGGAGGGAGCAGCTGTCGTGTCATACAAGCTGGTCAAGAATGGACACTTCCAGGTAAACTCTATGCTGCCGCAACCATGCATGCGCCAGAAACTCTGCAGCTGATTGTTGCAATCTGCCGCTTGACAATCCTGTGATCTGCAGCGTGGGGTCGGTGGTGGACCATACGCAGCAAGTTTCCCTGCTCAGCTGTCTTGTGTGTCTGTTCACGCAGTGTTCTTGAGCTGTTTGAGCTGTACCTGCATGTCACAACCCACTTGGGGCTTGGCTGTGCTGCAAGTCTGCCCAACAAGCTCATCCAGACCTTTTGCTGTTCTGCGTGCAATGTGTATGCCGCAGGAAGCTGGTATCACTGATCTGTTGATGAGTCCCGGCAAGCTTGCTGACCAGTTGCCCGGGTGCAGCGGGACAAGGAACCTCAGCGACAACCTCAGCGACTTGAAAGCACAGGTGCGGGGTAACACTCCTGGAGGGCCGGGCAGCATGGCCACAGCAAGCAGCTAACCTCAAAGCTGTGTGATGTGCAATGCACGTTTGAGTGCATTCACAGGACACAGTAAACTTGACCGCTAACAGTGCCACGCAATGAGCATATCAAAACCTGTTTCAGCTGCCTGAATGCACCTTGTCAAGTTTTCCTGCTGCAGCCCGATGTTCTGGGTAACAAAATGTGTTGTTCTGGTGTGTAGGTTGCTGCCAACACGAAGGGTATCCAGCTTGTTCATGAGTTGATAAGTGAGCACAGCTTAGAGGTGGTGCAAGCTTACATGAAGTACATACAAGCAAATGCAGGTCAGTCATGTACCAACGTTAGCCAGGATCTCATGAGTGTACTCAGCTGGAGCTCCATGCTTCGGTGGCAGTTTATCCTGAACCACCTTTCCTAACAACAAATGTAAGTCGCATGGCAATCAACACCTCATGCGCTCAAGCGAGTGACTATATCATTGCTGCTGTGGTGGCTAGACTTCACTGCGTGATGTGCAGTTCTTGTGTGCACTGTGCCTTTGACTGACTGCAGAGGATGCTGTCCGTGAGATGTTGCGTGACTTCTCCAAGTCACGGGGCTTGCCAGAGGTTGGCACTGTCACTGCAGAAGACCAGCTGGACGACGGCAGCCCCATCAGACTGGCAATCACAATTGACAGGTGAGGCTCGCGAACAGGCTGGGCTGACAGCCAGCACAAGTTGCACGATTTAGCTACTGCTTCTTTGTGGTCAAAAGGTTCAGTCAGCAGTGCTGCCTTGGCCATTGCATTCTGCTAGCCTGTGAGTACTAGGATGTGGATGTGTGCTGCATGACTTAACAGCAGCTTACCCACCACCACCCTCACACTTGTCACAGCTTAGCACATAAGCATGTTTGTGCTCATGATGCAGGGCTGCTGGCAGTGCCACCTTTGACTTCACAGGCACAGGTCCCGAGGTGTACGGCAACCTGAACGCACCACCTGCTGTGGCATACAGTGCAATCATATACAGCCTGAGGTGTCTTGTCACGCGGGACATACCACTCAACCAGGGCTGCCTGGCACCCATCAAGGTCTGTGGACCACGAGTCAGCTGACACGCTTATGCCTGGTACAGCTGGTATGCCAGTTCACTGATTGCTAGCAGGTAGCATCTGCATGGCCATCTGCAGCAGGTATCTTGCCCCGTGGGTGCAGCCGCTTTGGTAGTGGTATCAGCAGCTCTCCTCCAGTTGCAGTGTCTACAGAACTCATTGCCAATCAACTTATCCAGCTTGCTGCCATTTCGCAGGTTGTCATCCCTGAGCAGTGTCTGCTCAATCCGTCCCCAATAGCAGCAGTTGTTGGTGGCAACGTGCTGACCAGCCAACGTGTGACAGATGTTGTGCTCAAGGCATTTGGAGCTGCAGCCGCTTCGCAGGTGACTAGTGTAGCAACCTGGCAGTGATATGCCAAACATTGGAGCCAACAACTGCTGCTGCTTGAGGCAGGCCGGTTGAGTGGACACATCAACAGGCTGGTTGTCTAAGGCTTCGTGGCTGCAGGGAGGTCGTGACCATCATGTTGCTGTGACAGGCCTGATCAAGCCATGTTCCGAATGTGCTGGTGTTTGAGCAGACATCTATCTGCACTCAACCTTGAATGTGTCTTCAGGCTGGGCCGTCGCTCATGGTGGTGGTCGCTGACTGTTGCTGTAGGGGTGTATGAACAACTTCACTTTTGGTGACTCTACAATGGGTTACTATGAAACCATTGCTGGGGGTGCTGGTGCCGGCCCCACATGGCATGGCCGCAGTGGAGTGCACACTCACATGACCAACACACGCATCACAGGTCTGAACAGCAGCTAGTAGACGGTTGCACTCGTCGCTTGTGCGACAGCAGCAGCAGCAGCAGCAGTGACACGTAGCACACTCATGACATGGACCTGGCCTCTGCTGTTGAGTTGAATAGCTTGGGATGCGACATGTGCAACAGCCTGGTGCAGCATGCCTTGCTGTAGCTAGTCAAATCGCAGAAGACGTCAGCCAACACCTGTTGCATTGAAGATTTGCATGCACATGGTACTCTCAAGGTTTCTCTGCTTACTGCTGTCATTGCTGCTGCTGCTGTTACTGACAGACCCGGAGATCCTTGAAAGGCGGTACCCTGTTGTCTTGCGGCGCTTTTGTCTGAGGCAAGGCAGCGGAGGTGCTGGCAAGCATAAAGGTGGAGATGGTGTCATCAGAGAGGTGGGTATGGATCAGCACCCTCTGGCAAGGAAGGCCCGCCTGTCCGCAAATGCCCTGGCTCAGCGCTTGAGGCCTCAATAACAAGGGTTTGTGCGACCCACATGGACAACACTGTCCATGCCTCCCAATACCTGTGGTGCAGCTGCTGTCTCCCCTGTGCATTGCTATTGTCACAAAGCAGGGAGGTCTGCCCAAGACTGTGTGTCCCCAACTGCACTGCAGGTGGAGTTCCTGCGGCCCATGACTGCTGGCATCCTTTCAGAGCGGCGAGCAGTCGCACCATTCGGGCTGCTAGGGGGTCTGCCTGGTGAAAAGGGTCAGAATTTGTTGATTAAGGCTGATGGACGTATGGTCAACCTGGGTGGCAAGGCCACTGTACAGCTGCAAGCAGGAGATGTGATGAGAATATGCACACCTGGTGCTGGAGGCTATGGAACTCAGGACGGCGTTGCTGATGACGTGAACCATACTACAGCTAGACCGGTGGCGTTGCAAGCGGGCAGCGTGCACGAGTACAGGAGGCTGCAAGAATCAGCATGACCGAGTTGACCCGTGGCAGTGACTTGGCAGGTCGATGACACGCTCTTTGTAAACTGTCGCACACAGCACTAATCACATCAACATAATAGTTGCTGCGTTGACTGGATGGCTGTCAACAGCTATATTCCATGGCCACCGACGATGATCAACCTGGTAAAACGAAACATTGCGATGTTCCCCGGGACACTACGGCTCCCGCCAGGGCTCCTTGAGGCCGACAGTTCCGCAAAAGACGTTGTCAGGGGCAGAGAAGGAGCTCGGCACTTCATTTCAAGCATAACGTTACTTGTCACAAAGCTAACGCCGGCACATGCAGCAGTTCGTGCACTTGTTCATGCTGCTTGTTGGCAACTGCAAGGCTTGTAACAGGCGTCATAAGTTGTATAGGCTTGTTTGCAGTGCTGATCGTGCGGCGACTCTCCGGAACTCTGCGGCAACTGGCAGCCTCGCACTCGCAGCAGCAACTGCGGCGTATATAATACATAAAGATGGCGTTTGGTGATAGAGGAGGTGGTCGTGGTGGCAGAGGAGGTGGCAGGGGTGGCGGAAGAGGGGGTGGCAGGGGTGGATTTGGAGGCAGGGGCGGGGGCCCAGGTGGTCGCGGTGGTGGCAGGGGTGGCGGAAGGGGTGGTGGCCGTGGCCGTGGAGGAGTGCAGAAGCGCGGAGGCATGAAGGGAGGAGCAAAGGTCGTAGTTGAAAAGCATCGCCACGAGGGCGTCTTCATTGCTCGCGGCAAGGAGGATTCTCTTGTCACGCGCAACATGGTCCCAGGCGTATCAGTTTATGGCGAGAAGCGTATCTCAACAGAGCTGGCAGAGGGCGAGAAAGTGGAGTACCGTGTTTGGAACCCCTTCCGCAGCAAGCTTGCAGCAGCCATCCTTGCAGGTCTAGACAACATCTATGTAAAGCCAGGTATGTCCACAGATGTTTCAGATGAGCTATAGCTGACCGTTGGTGACACCTTATGTTACAGCAGGAACAGGCTTCACGCCTAGCGGTTGTGGCAGCAGCCAGAGCAGCAGCTGTTCTTATCACAGCCTGCAGTGCGCAGCAGCAGTCACAGCCCTTTTGTTGCTTTGCTTTA
>NSMO01003297.1:0-23406 GCA_002588565.1 Coelastrella sp. UTEX B 3026
TCATACAGTAGGAGGTCGCTGGGTATGCCTGCTGCGTCAAAGAGCTCGCCCAGGTCGAAGCCTAGATACTCCACAAGACCCTACAGCAAAGGCAGCATAACAAGGTTCTCAGCACACACAGCTTGATGCCTGTTAAGCTTCAAAGGTGGCAGGTCATGGGTCACTGGGAAGACCTGCTGCAAAGAAACAACCCACCAGGATCAGAATTCCAACACTCCACAAGGCCCTACATAGGCACACGGAAGCCAACAGCAGGCAGTCAGCTTACTCATGCTCTGCATAAGGATACGTCTTATGGGTCGCTGGGACGCCAACCATGGCCATCGGTCGGAAGCACACGGGCGCCACCACACTCAGCATGTTCAGGCACGGGGCTGAAACAACCACCAGGGCAGCATGTGCCATACTGCAAAACCACAATCAAATCCAATTGCTTCGGCATCAAACAGGCATGTCACACAGCCTTTGACAAACACACTGCAAGACAATGTGTCCTACCCCCTCTTACGTGCATCAGCGGTTACCATCACCACCAAACTGAGCATGTGCAGGCAGGGGCTTGAATATGTTGAAACAACAGCCAGCGTCAGGTTGCACTGTGCTGCTAAAACCATCTTGCAGACCAATTGGCATGTTAAGGACATGTCAAAAACCACCTTGGGGCAACTCGCAACAGATCCCACCCTCACTCACGTGCATCAGCAACCGTCTGAGTGCCACGACACTTCTCCACAGCAAGAAAGCAAACAGCGTGACTATGGGTCTGAAACACACAGCCGCCATCACCCCCACACTGAGTATGTTGTGCAGTGGCCGCTTCCAAGCTTTGAGCTCTGAGAAGTAGCTCCAAGCGGCAGGGACGAAGCTGGTGGCTGCTCTTAGCCGTTGTATGTTGTGCCTGCGGGACAAGCAAATGTAAGAAAGATGCATGAGCAGTGCAGTGCTAAGAGGCAATGCCTTGGCTATGCAAGGGCCAGCAGCTATGAGACCCAGTTGAAGCATAAACAGAGCATGGCACACCCTCGAGACGGCACCAACATAGACCACTGAACAACAGGCTGGCATACAGCATCTTGGCATGCAGCAATGATGGGCCGTTAGATGTGTTGCTGTAAGTGCAGCTGTACAGATGCTTTGGCATTACTTCAAGTTGGCCTAAAGCCAATGACTAGCAGCATGACAGCCTTGACCTGTGGCCACTGCCGCTTGCAAAAGCTGAGCAATATATGTTGCTGCGGTATCAACTAGCTATAGAGTTGTCAACCCACACTTGCAGTACCAAGAGCTTGCCCACCGAGACCACGCATATGAATCTTGAATGCAACTGCATGAGCATATTACGGCTTGCAAACCAACCTTGATCTAGATAGCCTGAACTTTTCCCTGCCTGTTTCCAGGACTTTCCATGCTGCAGCTGGTGGTATAGGCGGATCTGCTGTATCTGACAGCCATGACACAACCTTCTGATGGTGTGACTGGATGATGTAATCACGGTGAGCTGCATGAAACAGGCTGATGCGATGCACCTGCAGATACACCACCACCACCGCCGGATACAACATCACACTGAATGCATAGTACAAGCACCCACTTGAGTTGACCGACGCAAAAGCATTGACAGCCTTTAAGGGTATCTGACGGAGACAGCGTCTGCTGCAGTACAATTACAGTAGGAGGGTACGGTGACCGCTCGTATGCTGTGCAGCCGTTTCCTCACGTATTGTGCAAGTGAACCCCAGCAGGACCGTCTAGATGACCTGGCTGAATGTAATAGCCAGTGCACAATACTGGTGGATGTCGACTTAAGCAGGTTGGGCCAGAAAGTCAGAAAGTCTATTGCCAACTGGGCCCGTGGGAGCACTTGCTGACTATTACTCTTGGAGAGCCACAGTAAGGCTTGCAAACAAGTAGCACCAAAAATATCATCAACATACCGTATGCCCGTATGAACATACCGTAGGAGGGTATTGAGACCGCTCGTAGGCATTCAGCAGCCTCTGCCTGTCCGGTATTGAGCAAGTAAACCCCAACAGGACAGTCCCAGTGACCTGGCTCACAGTAATACCCGGTGCGACTACTGGTGGGTGTGGCGAGTCTTGAGACCGCGAGTCCTGCTTGATTTCACTGCTGCCTGTGGTGCGAAGCTTCAGCGACTTGATGACTTCTCTACATACAAGACATGAGAGAATTGCGTCTGTTCTTGTCAGCAAGGGGAAAGCGTGAACTATGCTTGCATCTGCGATCGTGGTACTGTAAGAGAGAGAAAGAGGAGTTACCAGTGGATATCTTGCCACCTAAGATGGCACTCTCCACCCAATAGTACCACAATCTGGTCTTCAAGGATCAAACAGATAAAATCAAGTTGAACATTGTCATGTATCACTGATAGGACACACATTCCATGTCTTTGGGGACACGGCAAGTCTTTCACAGCAACTATGTGGTCTGGCAGAAAAGAAAACCAGCAGCCATGAGGCGCTTCAGGATGCCGTTGCGTGTCAAATGCACAAGCCAAAGACAAATGCACCAAGGTCAGCACCAATAAGTTAGGCTAACAGACTTGCAGGCAGATGCAAGCCTTCCAAGGGCTGAGCAGCACTTGCCACCATCTGTTGCAGACCATGGTGCATCTAAGACATCAATGAGGTCAGCACCAAGGGCAGTACCAACTTGATCAGGCTGACACCCCTCTATCTAGCAAATCCCCGCATTCAGCAACTCACTCACCTATGGTTCAAGTACATAAGGTGACTGATCCTGTAATGCAGTTTGCCCACGAACTCCACCTTGCCTCTGCCAGCGTCCGTGAACACTACCAGCACTAGTGTCGTGGTGGGGTGGTAGATGGGCATGGACAGCTGCCAAGCAAACTCGGAGTCATGCCTACAGAAATGAGTGGGGGCCATTTAACAATACAAGGGGTCAGGGTTTAGGTTTTATACTCGTCCATGTACACCTATTCTGGACCCGCAAGAGCTGTGAAACAGGGAAGATACAACCCCTGGCAGTAGTGCAAACCCCGCAGCATGGAGGCTGCCTGAAAAACTAAAACTAGTACTTTGACTCCACCTCCACCAGGCGGCAACTCGAACAGAACACCAAAAGTCAGACTCAGCCTTGATGGACAATTCACACCAAACCTAAACATGTTAAGGTTTCAAGCACTTTCACGCAGCATCTGCAAATACAGCCAATGTTGGCTATGGGGCCAGTAGACGATATTGGATAGCGAACGGGCATACGTACAAATTACTGTCATGTGACATGCACGGTTCCAGGCTTCATTCAGTCCTGCTGCAAGGAACAAGTCCAAAAGTAGCCACTGCAGCAGTTACTGCCTGTGAGCCCAAACTGCCAACCTGACAGTGCTCTTTGCCCAGTGTGGTCCTGCTTTCAGCACAACCCACCAGCCCTTGGCTGGCTCCGGTGTCAGCTCTACTCGATGTAACACCAGCTGCAGCGTCGCTAGAGGTCCCGATAAACTGCCAGTCTCAGGCTGCACCGGCAAGCCTGCAGGCAGCGGCACACTTTTAGTACATCCAAAGACATCCAAAATTATGGGTGATAAGACCCGTGTAACTTTCAGACTGGAGAAACATGCTGATTGTGACAGAGGCAAGGTCGGGTCACGTAATTACTTTCACCGCCTTATAGGGTGCTCTCTAGAGCAATTGAGACAGATCAAGGCTGCCACTGGCATTTGTGCATGTAGCTAGTTTATGCATACAGGCCGCTTCCTGAAACCAACCTACCTGGCACAGGGCTAGGGTCAGGGTTTGTGTCCCCATCCGCATCAGCAGCAGTAGCACTGCCATTTTGTACTGCCCTAGGGCTGTCCAGAGCTGCTGCCAAGTTGGCATGGCCGCCGCTGGCAAACGGTGTCGGCTTGGGCCTGCGCACTGGGATGCCCATACGGGGTGTGCTATTGTTGGGATCTGCATCATTGCTGCTGCTGCTGCTGCCGCTCCACTTGAGCTGCAAGCAGTGAAGTGGTGTGGTTGGCAACATTGTAGGCAGTCGTGCCATATAGATACTCCACCAGCAGACTGCTGGAAGAACTACAGTCAGTGGCCGTGACTCATTAGATACTACCCTACACAACCAGTTGCCGTGAAATGTTACCTGCTCTCTGCATGCAGAGGACGAACGTCGTACTGCACATTCCTACCCATGCATCTCCATCTACAACATATGTAACCAGCAAGGCAGCTCAGAAACAGTACCTTATCATACACCCAGCTCAGCCATCCAGCCGCCCCCTTACTGCTGCCCACTGCTGCTGCAGCTGCAGCAGCACCACCCAGAGGCCCCCTGTTCCCCGCAGCCGCCGCTGCAGCCGCCGCCGCTGCTGTCACTGCAGACAGCTTCCTGCCAACACTGTTACTATTGCCCCCAGCCCCATCTGCGGAGTTATAAGCAGAGTCATCATGAGCGCCTCTAGGGGAGCCAGGCACACTGCTGCCAGCTGCTGCTGCTACTGCTGCTTCAGCTTGTACTGCCGAAGCTGCAGATAAGCCGATAGGCGGTACGCCGTACATTGCTGCTCTGCCGTCTGCATCGGCTGCTGATGCCAGGAGCTCGACTTTACCGCCCTCTATGCCTTGCAGGTCTAGCATAATCCCAGGCAGCTGGTTGCGGCGAGCCTGCGGGTCAAATAAACAGCGGCGGTGGCAATCTATCGCTCTGCTGTAGCAGACGTGACCAGAGGAGGCTTGTAAGTGCTGCTGCAAGTGTAAGAATGTAAGAAGCTCTACTTTACCGCCTTCTATGCCTTGCAAGTCTAGCATGATTACTGGCAGCTTGTTGCGGCGAGCGCTGCTGTATGCAGTGTAAGAATGTGCGAAGCTTGGCTTGGCCTCCTTCCATGCCTTGCAGGTTTATAGCATGCTGCTAGATAAACTGGTTTCGTTGGCGCAATAGTACAACTCTGTGGTGGTAACCTGCTGTCATTGTTGACACCTTGTGAATCTCATGCATGTCATTTCATCACAGCGTACCATCACAACATTGAAGTCCCCATACAATTGTGGCTGAGGCAGAGGTATCAGAGGGGACATAGGCGGCGGCGAAAGAACTCATCACGGGGTGCACATAGTAGGTTAGCTGCCAAGGCGTTGAGTGGATATACACGCTTACAACAAAACGAACACCATTTACTAGGGTTTGAAAACGTGTATAAGATGGATTTGCCAAACGCCACCATACCACTTACAGCATGCACTTTGAGCCAGGTTGTGGGTGGTGGCGGGCTGAGCATCAGCAAGTTGACGACACTCCATTCACCACGGGCTGCCAGCTTGCCACCTGGCAGGGCTTTGCCCTTCAAGATGACCTGCAGGAAACATGCAGCAGAGACAGCGATTAGCCCTCTAGATAGAATGAAGCAAGCAACACTTGCTTGCACGCTGGAAGTGCAACAAGTGTGAAGCTTTAGCAATCTAGACGTGTCAGTTGGATACTGCGGGTTGCACACACTTGTTTTGGCTAGGGGACGCAGGCATGCAGCAAGCGAAATTCATCTTTGGATATTTCCAGCCGGAACCTGCCGCATGTAAACTTCTCTGGAACCAAAGGCCTCACACATGCTCGAGGTGCTTCATCAGCAGACCAGTGTGGTGCAACATGTTGGCGCATGCATGCCCACCTAGGTCACATCCCACCCGCATAGCTGTGGCACTGGCAGTGTAAAATGTCGGGACAAGCATGAGTAATATCAAAGCTCGTTTAGAGCTGTGATATTACTCATGCTTGTCCCAACATTCTACACTGCCAGTTCCACGAACCAGAAACGAGATAGCTACTTTCCAGGAGAGCCAAGTTTTTTCAAACACGTGGGTTGCCCTCGAGCAAGATAGCTACTTTCCAGGAGAGCCAAGTACGAAGTAAGCCCTTGAGCAAGATAGGCATTTTCCAGGAGAGCCAAGTATCTATTCTAATTGGCTCTCCTGGAAATTAGCTATCTTGTTCGAGGGCTTACTCAAGATGGCTAATGCAACCTGTTCTGGACTATTTGCAAAAGCTGCAAGCTGGTGCTATCAAGTCCCACCTCAATGATAAACTTCTTATCCTGTAGGGGCCGCTTTGTTGTAAACACAAACTGCTCCCGGAACACAGCAGCTCCCCCCGGCCTCAACCTCACTGGATTGCTCTCAGCATACTGATGCTTGCCAAACCGCATCCTGGCTAAAGCATACACCGGCTCAGCAGCCAAATGCTGCTGCAAGAGCTGCTGTTGCTGCTGCTGTATCCGGTTCTCCTCTGCTATGCCCCCGTTACTGCTGCCTCCCCCTAGGAAGTCTAGCAAGCCTGTGCCAGACCCTGCCACGCTGCCTGGCGTGCTGGCAGCTGAATCTTGGTGGTATGCTCGCACGACTGCTGCAACAGCAGCTTCTAAGGAATCCTCCATGTCTAGGCCGCCGGAGTTTATGTCTGACCAGCTCTCGCTGACGTTGCGGTGTAGGCGGCGGGCCTGGGGTTTTGATTTGTTGGCTTGCTGGAGGTATTCCAGGTACCAACTGCTGCCAAGCTGCACTTCCAGCAGGGACACCTGCAGGACGCAGTAGCAAATGCCAGCAGGACTGGGTTGCTGATTTACTGATGTTGATGTCAGTCACACGTTGTTATGTTGCCAGCTTAATCCCAGCCGTTGCAAGTCAGGTTGCAAGCGGCAGCTGAAGGCTGTTTGTCTTGGAAGGCTAGCTGGCTGCCCAACGAATGTAAATGCAAGAACCCTAAACCAGTCCTTCAATGCATTGCATTGCAAACAGGCCACATGCTGCAGCTGCTCCTCGGGGGTTGGCTAGGTAGCAAACACTATCAAGCTGGCAAGCAACGCCGCTGCTTTACTGTGAAAGTGACTGAGCCAACAGGTCTGCTGCTTTACTGGTGCCAAGAGCCTATCATAATAGTGACCATGCAACAGGGGTTGGCAGCTGGGCTGTCATGTGATATGGAGATTGGTTACCTTGATGTATACTATGCATGGCTCCTCGTAGAGAGTGCCCAACTTGGTGTGTGTCACTACTGGAGGCACCTGCAACCATCGCATGCTTAGTTAACAGAAGATCTAAACATTGCAACGTTGGTCATTCAACATACTAACATTTTAACATTAACAATGACAGCCATCAGATACATTGGCTACGTACACAGGAGCAGCAGGCAGTGACTAACACACCTCAATGCAATTGAGGTCAGCAGGCTGCAACAGCTGGTGCCCAAAGTGCCTCACAACCTGCTGAGAAAGGAAACTGGCAGACAATAGCCCACAAACACCAACCTTGATTTCGCCGGGCAGCAAACAGAAGCTGACTTTCTCTGCTACGTCAAACGCATGATTCCTCCAAGTTGGTGCCCACCACAGCGACACACGCACAGTACCAAGCTCCGGGTACCTGGGCTTACTGCTGATCAGCGCTGCTGCATCCTCTTTACTGTCTCCTGCACTTTGCTGGCCATGTTCGTCATGCGGTGCAAGGTAATGCCGCAAAGAAGGTGCCGACGTTAGAGTTGATAAGAGCTGAGTTGATAGCGCCCGTTGTAACCTGCTGCCCGGTGATTGCTGGTCTTTCTGTTGTTTGCTGTTGTCTTGTTGCTGTTTGCTGTTGTTGGTGCTGCTGTTGCTGTTTTGCTTCTTCTGCTGTTGCTGCTTTGGTGTTTTGATGTCTTTGAGCTTGCGGATGTTTCCAGGGTACAACTGCAAGTCCAACTCAAGAACCTGTGCACAAATGCGGGTAGCAGCACTTTGACGTACTCCGATGTGGTGACATAGCCAGGCAAATGCAGCCATACACTTCGAAAAAAGCCATCTCTCATGGCCATGCATCTTTAGGGCCTAAAGCCCTTTTGTAGGTACCACCCACACTGCTTACTAGGTACCACCCACACTGCTTACAACTGCACAGGGCCGTAATCAACCTGCTCTGGTGATATACTGCCACCACCGTTTGGACTGACTTCTGCTGTCAGGAACCCATAAAGCAGAATTTCCTCGAGCATTGGCTGCACTAAGGCATTGCTGACCCCAACAAGTGTGATACTTCATGCCGCCCAGGCATTGCTGACACAGCGATAATGCAACATTACCTCTTGTGGTTCAAATGCCAACGCATTGATATCGATGAATCCCCTGCCCAGCAGCTCATCGGGTCTCCAGAAGTCCCAGGCCCAGACCTCTACTGCTAACTGACGCTTTGCTGCTGACACCTCACTCCACTCTACGTAAAACTCTTCACCCCAATCAGGGTCTAGGGTCCTGCAGGACAGGGTTCAGTGGCCGTACAAATTGTGAAGCACGGTGACAGTACTACTACAGCTGTGTCTTGTCGTGTATGTGCTGATCCAACACACCTGGCTTGAACTTTTGGTTTCTCGCTTGCAACAGAAGAACACAAGCGTTGAACACACGCATGCAGCTGAATGCTTATCATCAGCTTACACTTTCAACTGTCCTAAGATACAACGCGCTGAGCACATGAATTCTTGCTTTTGCTGATATCCATGCAAACTCTGTGTGCTCGCGTGGTGGGTCTAAACTACAGCAGCAAGCCACATTATGTAAGGTTTGAGCTGGTTTGTTGTGCAGGCAGAAACTATGCCAATGTTGTGATGCTTCAGAGCTAGCTGATCAACATGATTCCAGCAGCAAACAGCTGCAAATGCAACCCAGCTACATCGGGAAGTTCAAAGTACCCCTAATCAGATTAGCAGAGGCTGACCTTCTCTGCGTTGCTGTTCTGTGTATCGCCGGGCCGCAGATGATTTTGCAGTAAGGATCAGGCAGCCCAGCCCTAGTGTCTGAGGATAGGTCCCTAGCACACAGCACCTGCAACAATCGGGTCCGCCAGGTCATATGCCCGCTTGCTGTTGACTCAGTGTACATATTTGCATGATGGCCCAGTAGAATTGTATCAACGTGTTGACATGTACGAGGCAATGGACATCAGATTTAGCTGCAGTGTCAAGAATCCAGCATATGCTATTGTTGAAGCCTGGCTCACTCTGATGTGCAGGTCTAACCCCTTGAAGCTGCTGAACCAGTCGTCAATTGACACCTCCTTGAGCACATCTCGTTCAGTTATGCGCAAAGGATGGGATGCTAGGCTCATCCCACAACGACATCAGCTGGACCGAAGTTTACTGCTATTGCATCGTCAGCAGATGCCAGCTGCCTGACACTGTCCCCGTGAATGTAGAGCAGTTATAGACCACGACAGCGATTTCAAATCTTGGAGTTGTGCTGCTTGCCACCGGAAACCAACAGCTGTAATTCGAATCAGGCAAGGAAAGGGTAGGGCACAACACACTAGTACGGTGGCCTTTGCAGGTGCTAGCAGTTGACTTCTGATCAGTCGTTGGATTACGCTACTAAACGTTCGACTGAGTGGGTGCAACAGTTTGTCTTGGCAGTTTGGTCATCCTCGTTTGTACTGCACGTCTATCGGATCGTCCTTTGAAACGGATTTCGAAACAATTCCAAAGAACCCCTTCGCCGTCGGTAGACTAGATCCACTGCTGCTCAGCAGCACGAGGTCCTGCTCCAGCTGCCATGGACAGTTCGGACGCCCCAGACATTCCAGACAATCCCGATGTTCCTGGGGTGCACGCAAAGGAGATAGAAAGGGTCGTGCTTCTGCAGCGTCGCCTTGGAGCAGCTAGGCTCAACATAGGCCCGTTTCTGGGTCTGTATGTGGTGCTGTTTGCGGCCTGGTTGCAGCAGTACATCAAGAGCCAGTAAGTCGCGGTCAAGCAGCACAACGGATTGTTCATTCGCGATAGCTGTATATAAATTGACAGTCCTGGCAGCTCATCGTGAAGCTAGCGTGATTGCTGGCAGCAGTCGCAGCAATGCTGCACGTGAGTTGCTGCAGCTGGGAAGTTGCAATGAGAAGCCTCTTCCCTTGGCTCTACCGTTACAGTTAATTGAGCTGATGTACTGATACACACGCAAAGCCTCTTATTTGCAGGCACCCTGCTATCGTGCTGTATGTGTCAATAGCAGTATCAGTCTTGCACATTCTATCCTTCCTGTTCACGCACTGGAATGTTACATTCAAAGCTCTGGTGAACTACAAGAAAGTAAAAAAGCTAGCAGATACAGAATACGTACAGGTACGCAGCAGTATAGAGAGGATGTAGCTATATAGCAGGGGTTCTTGCAGGAGGCCTACACTGCAGTTGTGGTGGTAGTGTGCAGGAACAAGCAGCTTACTAGCCACCATGATATGGCACAGTGGCACCTTAACAAGTAGAAACTGGGTTGCAGGCGTCTGCAGCCTATTCATTTTTGGCAGCTGCATGTACCTTGGGGAACCCGCTGTACCGTAGCAGCAGTCCTACACCCTAAAGCTCAACTGTACATGTACAGCAGGCAGCTGTGTTGTTGAGCTTCGTCTAATGATACAGTCAGGCCCTCCCTGAGCATTTACTCAGCAGCCTTGACATAATAACATCCGTTGCACAGCTGGGTATCCTTTCGATGGTAAATGTTGTGTGTGTTCTACTGACATGTCCTGCAGGTCATTCCTCACAAGTTTTCAGGCAGTGCTGACATCGTGCCTTTGGAAATTAGACAGACGGTGAGCTCAGTGAGGCAGCCGCTGTGGTCACAAGCTACTCAGCTCAAGGCGTAGTACACCACTCCCCCGCAGCTGCAGAAGCTCTGTTAGACTGTGTTGATCCTGAAACCGTTGCAGCTGGTTTGTCAATGATGGACATGGGGATGCTAGTACCAGGCACACGCGAACAGCTGCGTCCACAGCATGCATTGGAATAGCATCATTCGTGATAGGTACACAAGCGGGCAGCCACTATGTGTATGATGTTGGTTACAGCATCTCAAATGACCTTTCGACTGCAATGGGCATATGCCGGTCATCAACAGTGCAGTCGGACCGGCCTGGAAACCACCAGCAATGTACTGGCAGCTATTGCATGACATGAATGCTTGTACAGCTGGTCAAGCAGGTGTTTAAGTCGAGCTCACAACCTGCCTCCCTCTCTGTAGCAGCTTGCAGCTGCTTCACATCGACAGACACAAGCAGTTTGCTGATAGAGAGGATAGATGTCACAGTTGTTCCCGGTCGCGCAATTGGTGCAGCAGCTGACCTCGCAGGTTACCAGTGCTCAACGCTGTCTGCTGCCACAGCACACAGAACATTGCATTACAGCAGCATTGCAGTAACCTGTCAGCTGCGTCCTTTCCTATTTGCAGAGGGACCTCCAAACGGGACAGGACCATGTTGAACTGGCATTTGAGTTCCGCAAGCTGCGCTTCACTTATCACCCAGACCAGAACAGCTTCGAACGGTTGAAATTCCCAGTTCATGAGCCGTTTGAGTACTACCTCAAAGGTAGCGGTTATGGGACACCAGATAAGGTTGCAGCAGCAGTGCAGCAGTGGGGGCTCAACAAGTTTGAGGTGGGTGGAGTCAGCATGGTTTGTGTCATGTCAGGTCGGCTGTGTCATGTGTAGATTCGACAGCTCTAGGTACAGCAAATCGTGCCTATAGGTGATGGCTTTGAGATTGAAACACGTGTTTGGCAGGCCTGGCATAGATTGATAGTGATGGCTTCAAGCCTTTCAAAAGCCTTGCAAGTCAGCAATGTGCTATTGGTATCAGATTGGCATGGCAGATGCCCCTTGCATTACTGACTGTCAAAGTAGTTTGATGACACTGCTGGTCGTTCAGAGGTCATATGCCCAGCAATACTAGGCTAGCTGTGCAGACGTGCGGCCGCTGCCCAGCTAGCGGCCAGCTTATCTGGACATTCTGCAAATGCAAATCTGGCCGCTCACCATGTTATTTTTTGTTTGCGATAGCATACTTTGTCATGGCCGTAACTCATGTGCTTGACTTCATCCTGGTGTTGTGCAGACAATGCTAGCAAAGCTTGGCCATCGACCCACAACCCGTCCTAACCATTCGTGTTGCAGGTCCCTGTGCCCCCATTCGCTGACTTGCTCAAGGAGCAGATGCTGGCGCCATTCTTTGTGTTTCAAGTCTTCTGTGTGGGCCTGTGGTGCTTGGACGAGTACTGGTGAGCACGATCAATAGGTTTTTATCGTCGCCTCACAGGCGCAGCTGTTGTTACCGCTGGCTGATTGAAAGCCATATAGTTTAGGCTGCTTTCTGACCTGGCATACCTATCAGCAGGCAGGATTGAACTCTTGCTTCTCAAGTTGCATTGGTCTCGCCTTGTACAATCTGTACAGGGCTAGGGTACATCCTGCTAGAGTAACCCACCGCAGGTCTGCTGATTGAGAATATCAACGGCGACCCCGGGCGCCTCCGGTGTAGCATGCTGGCACGCCCAAGCCTGCATGTTTAAGGATGGTGCAACAGAGAAGTTGTAGGCTTGTCAATGTTCACACGCCTGTGTATGTACGCTAGTGTTGCAGATGCCATCCATGATATGATTACTGTCTCGGTGTGCTTCTTAGCCCCTGACGTTGGCTGGCAGCTATTCTAACATGCAGCGCACCAGTGCTATTGATGTTCATGGGGCGTCTTGTCTGTGTATGCAGGTATTACTCCATATTCACTCTGGGTATGCTGGTCATGTTTGAGTGCACAGTGGTGATGCAGCGCCAACGTAATCTGAGGGAGCTGCGAGGCCTACAGACAGCCAAGATGAGGCTGCAAGCATATAGGGCTGGAAAATGGGAGGTATGTTCAGCAATCCCACCTATGTATGTATGTATGCACAATTCTGTCCGCAAAAAATATCTCCAAACATATTTGAAGCCAGTGACTTGTCTTATTTAGTTGCAGATGTGCGTCCTGCTCAGCATGTAGTCCAGCAGTTTGTAGGGTGTGGTGGTGCTGTGCACGTCACAGATCGACGCAACTCCCACGTCAAACACTGGTTGAACTTTCCATGTGTTGTTTTGCAGGAGGTCCCAGGTGAAGCGCTGCTACCCGGTGACATTGTCAGCATCTGCCGACCAAAGGGTGGCCCAGGAGCGGAGGAACAGGTCATCCCAGCGGGTATGTTACGGACCCGCACCGGCAGCTGCACCCTGTGTTTCTGAGCGTCAGGGGGGAGCGAAGTGTGACTGTTCAGCTATGCTGCTCGCATTTCAGCACAACTGTAGGAGTGCAAGGGCATTACTTGAGCAGCGCAAATGTACGGGATTGATGCACACACGGATGCTGAATTGTCAGTGTCCACCTTGACTCGTCATCCCGCCTTACGATCTCATCGGATTAAATCCTGTGCTCACATATCTGGTCACATTCCATTGACACCACTCCTTATGTCTATTATCTTGTCGTGAATAACAGTGACTTCTTGAGGGCTTTTGGGCAATGGTAGCCCGCTTATCATGACATTTCCTGTATGTCCAATATCACATGGCTTGGGGTTGGTCTGTAGCCCGGGCGCCGTTGAACGTGAGGCCTCGGTGGTCAAGCTGCCTAATGCTGTGCCGCCTTGCATGCGCCTGCCTGCAGACTGCCTGTTGCTGGCCGGAAACTGCATTGTTGAGGAAGCTGTCCTTACCGGTGAATCCACACCACAGTGGAAGCTACCTGTTGGCGGTGGCGGAGTGTCCCCTCACGAACACTTGCACATCAAAACACACAAGCAGCATGTGCTGTTTGGCGGCACAAAGCTGCTGCAGCACACTGGGGATAAGGGCGCAAGATTACGGACGCCCGATGGAGGATGCTTAGCTGTCGTTCTGCGGACAGGTGGGTGTTTTTGTTGTTCCACGTTCAAAACACTCTGATGTGTGCTGTGTCGCTGTTTACAGGCTTTAGCGGTGTAGTCAATTTCATTCTTGATTTCCTACACCAGCGACTGTGTGGTGCCAGATGTATGGTCTTTGCACCATCGGCGGTATGAGTAAGTTTGGGTGCGATGTTGTTTGAGAGTGGTGCTTCCTGCTTCTGAAGCTTTTGGCAGCTGTGCTTTTGGGTAGACCCTCTGCATGTTGCTTTAGTGTGGGATTGCCAACAGTAACGCTGCTTGTTGATGCATGTGCACACAACATTTTGTGGCAGTGCCTTGGATGACCGTAAGATGGTGTAGTTGGGTTGAATCGGCCAAGGATGTTCTCTCAGCTTTGATAGTAGATTTGTAGCAGGGCATGACTCTGCAATGATCAACACATGGGACTGAGGCCAGGACAACACATGTTTCATTTTGCTACCCGTCTACGCTTGTTTGTCTGTGCCTGAGCATCTGAACGAATGAATGAACTTTGCATAGCGCTTTTGATAGAGCGCTAGCGCAAGTTGAGGTTGGGTAACGTGTGTGTCGAGGCGATTCCACATTCCCTACGTTCTGAGCATCTCACTAGCTTGCTTTCTGTGTACAGACAGGGTCAGGCTAATGTAGTAAGCTATGTTTGAGGCTGCGGGTATTACTGCTTGCATGAGTGCCTCGTATGAGCAGCCTGGGAATGAGCCGCTGGAGTGTGTGCACGGTCCGGAGTTATCAGCTGAGGAGGGTTACATGTTAACCACCCAACTAAATTTGCAATGAGTTTTTTCTATTAGCCATGGTCTATATGACTTTTCACTGCCCAGGTGTCTGGGCATCAAGACTCGGCATAGTTGACCAGACCAGCATGGCAATCAGCATGCACAGGCGACAGTGATAGTTGCCAGTGTTGCCGGGCGAATATGCAGTTTGAAACCGTGAACGCTGAGCAGGTCCTGCTATTGCTTACCTGCAGGATTTGAGACCAGTCAAGGTCAGTTGATGCGCACCATTCTATACAGCACAGAGCGCATCACAGCCAACAGCTGGGAGACTGGGCTGTTCATTATGTTCTTGCTGGTGTTCGCCGTATCAGCAGCATATTACGTGCTCAAGAATGGCTTACAGGTACACGCACCGTAGCGCTTGACAGCAGGCAGTGCTAGTCAACTTGGCAGAGTTTGCTAGCTGTCACTTGCTGGGGCCAACACAGGAGGTTGTTTGTTCACTACTCTGGCTGGATTGACGTGACGATGTTTCGCGTATGCTGCCTCCTGCTGTCACTTGTTGTACTCATTGAGATTGCATTCTGCGGGGCCTGTTGAATGCACACTGTGCGACAGCAGAGATGCGTCTGCCTTTGGTTTGAGTTGCGTGTTCATGTGTACGCAGGATCCTAAGCGAGACAGGTTCAAGCTAATCCTCAACTGCATTATGATCATCACAAGTGTGATTCCACCAGGTAATCCTGCAAGCCAGCATCGTTCGAAGCTGTGGTGAGCAGTGTGGCAGACCTTCAAGTGTCTCTGTCGTTCATGCAGGACAAAGTGCCATTGCAGCTGTGAGCAGCATGACTCACTGGTGGTGCATGTCACACCAACAACAAAGCCATGGCTTGTGGCAGCTCGTGCATCAGCCTGCAGCCGGCGTTGCACCCAAAAACAGCCTCCCACTTGCATGATAGGGATCACATAATAGGAGCTGTGGGGTGTTTACACTAGTGAAGCTGTGCACTGTGGACCGCATGACCTCTGACACTCGCTTGTGTGTTGTCTTGTAGAGCTGCCCATGGAATTGACCATAGCAGTGAATGCAAGCCTGGTCGCCCTGGCACGCAAGTTCATTTTCTGTACAGAACCATTCAGGATACCTTTTGCTGGCAAGGTTTGTTGACATTTGGCAGCATGATGGAGCCACGTACAACAGCAGCATGAGCATGTGGCTTGTCCTAAATGAAGTGTGTTCACTTAGTGTTGTACGAAGTATTGGTTCTGCTAGGCGGCCACAAGCTTCTAGTGATGCATTCTCACCAGACCTGGTGTGCCAGGGTACTTATGGTTGATGTGCTCTGTTGTTGTCGACAGGTCGAGGTGTGCTGCTTTGACAAGACTGGGACACTCACAACTGACCATCTCTTGCTGGAAGGGCTTGCTGGGCTACCAGAAAGGTGGGTTATGCTTGCAATGCCTATCTGTATTAAACTCCCATTTGCCGATGCACGAAGCTGCTCTGCAGTTGCCTATCGTCAGCTACAATCTGGCTCCCTGGGGGGCTGGGGGGCTGCATGTTGGGCTCAGAGAGCGCATCGGTTGTCCTGTCTGTTCTGAAGACTCGTCATCTTCGCCTGCTTTGTTCTGGAGACACTGGTTAGCACTTTATCAGCAAGTCCCTGCTTCCGAAGCTATGTTGGCTTCTGCAACACATTCAGCTTCTGCAACACACAGCCGCCCAAGACTTGTTCGGGTGGCGTACCCATGCATAGCACAACAGCTCTTGCCAGTGCATCTATACTGTTTGCATGGGCTGAGTCCCTTACATAGACTTATAGGTAGCTCAGCCCACTTTTGTAACTAACTCTGTCTCTGCAGGCCACCCTTGGAGCTTGTCCTGGACCCCAATCAGATACCTGCAGCAGCAGCAGAGGTGCTGGCGTGCTGTCAGAGCTTAGTGATGGTGGATAATGAACTCATAGGGGACCCGCGGGAGAAAGCGGCATTGCAGGTAAAGCTTTGCATGCTATCGCCTGTTTGGTACTGTTGATTGTGTTCATTGTTGGCTGATTGCAGGTAATGCTGTGCATGCTGTGGCCTCTTTGGTACTGTTGGTTGGGTTATTGATGTTGCCTGATGGGTGCACGGGCTGCCCGAGTAGGCTCTTGTGGGTTTAGCCTGTGTCATTACCATGCTGATTGTGTGCTGTTGAGCTCGGTGATGTTGACAACCAACTGATAAGAGACCACTAGAGAAAGCTGCACTATAGTCAATCTGCACTTGTCTGTTGTAGTCACCAAGGTACACTTCACAGCAGTATTAGTGTCCAGCCATGTGTCTGCTGTGCTGGCATGCTGGCAGAGCTTAGTGATGGTAGACAATAAAACTCTAGGCTTCGCATGCGAAGGCAACATGAGCAAGCCTTTCTACAGCGATATCATTTCGGCAGCATACTGCATCATATGTCAGTTGTAAGGCATGTATCAACTTGGTGCTGCACTTGCAATTGCTCCTGCAGGCTTCTAGATGGAGCTACAGCTCAGATGTGGCTATCTCCCATGACAAAAAGACTCGGGCAAACGTTCTACAGCGATATCACTTCAGCAGCAACCTGCGTCGCATGTCAGTCATAATTGGGCTAGAAGAAGAAGACTCCGTACAGCCTGTGCCTGTGGCACTGCTGAAAGGAGCTCCAGAGGTCATTAGGCAACATTGCAAACATGTAAGTAGCCACAGCCTATGCTTGAGAGTGAGGAATTCTCTCAGCAGGCCATGCTCCAGGGTTCACAAATGCATGATGTAACGGCAGAGCAGCAGTGGACCTGTGCTTTTGTTACAGTGCATGTATCTGGCTGCATTTATATTTTAGGTTCAAGGTGGCCTACCTTTTCACCACCGTTGTTGAACGTATTGTCTACCACGCAGGTTCCTGATAACTATGACTCAACCTACAAGCACTTTGCAGCCCAAGGCGCCCGAGTGATTGCCCTCGCGAGACGAGTGATGCCTCGTGAGCTGACAGCACCTGAGTTGAGGGCTCTTACAAGAGAAGAAGTGGAGAGAGAGCTGGAGTTTGAGGGCTTTGCTATCTTCCAGGTCAGTGGGGCAGTTACATGGTCAAGTGCGTCATGGCAACAGCACAATGTCCTGCCGTCAGTGCCAATCCAGAGACGTGCTGGTGGACAGCAGCCCACTGATGTCAGACTGCACTGTTCGATCATAGTACGATGCTGTGGCTAGCCACAGGTCACAGACTTGTTCCCACCGGCTGGCACATGTAACACGCTCAGCTTCACAAGAAGAAGTAACACATTGTTGTTGCTGCTGTCCTTTGCAGTGTCCTCTGAAAGTCGAGTCCGAGCCTTCTCTGAAGCAGCTCGCTGATGCCAGCCACATGCTCGTGATGATTACGGGAGATGCACCGTTGACAGCAGTACATGCTGCTAGCCAGGTCCACATTGTCACAAGACCGGTGCTGATCATGCAACACAAGTGAGTCTTGGTAGCTGTGGTTTTGTCAGAAACAGCAAGTAATGGACCAGATGCGTACCATAAACCCAAAAGCATCGATGCCGGTGCTGACCAGATATGCAACAAATATTCTCTCACCTTTGGTTGACAGATTCGTCACCCCTCTATGTGCTGTTCACAGTCTTGAGGTGGCAGGTGATGGCCCTGATGCGTATCATAAGCTCGAAAGCATCCACGTCAGGCTGCGCAAGTATGCCGACACCGGCGCCCAGACCATGGCATACCCCACACTGCACCCTATGTTTTCTATCCGTTAGCTGACCCTGTCGTCACCTCTCTATGTGATATTCACAGGCTTGAGGCGGCAGGTGATGGGCCTGATGCGTATCACAAACCGGGGAGCATCGAGGCAGATGCTGAATTTGAATGGGTAACGCCCAATGAGCGTCTGAGAGTGCCGTTTGAAAGGAGCTGGGATGAGTTGCTGCTGCTGGCATCTGAGTATGACTTGTGCCTGACAGGTGGGTAGGACTGACTCGTTCAGTGTTGCTCAGTGCCTGGTGGTGTTGTGATTGACAGTTGCGGTGGACTTATTGCCGTGAAAGAAGCTGGGCACATGACTTTGACCGGTGAATGAGAATTGATGAACGGCGCACATTTAGCCATCTGAAAGTATGAGCATCTTTCTCCGTGTTTGATCTCTCTTAGCGTGCATTGAGTGAGCGATGGCTGCTGGAGTTTTGCTACAAGCAGGAAGCAGTATGCAAACCATCATCAACATGCACAATAACAAACCGCTGGCATGTAACCTTGCGCAGCAGAGGTTGCACGCTCAGTAAGTCTGCATACACAGTTCCTAAAGTGTTCGGATGTTTATCTGTTTGCTCCAGGTGATGCACTGGCTCATATTGAGGGATGTGGCCTCAGTCGCAAGCTGATCCCACTGGTGCAAGTGTTTGCAAGAGCTAGCCCGGAGCAGAAGGAGCATGTGCTGCAGGTACACAAGCCAGCTGCAGTACTGCATACTTTGTGTTGCCATTCAATGCATGCGCATTGTATGCGTCCTGCACAGCATGGGAAACCAGCTGTTGTGTCCTTGCTGAGTGGGTGTTCGTGCGTTTTGAGCGTCGTATGAGGCATAGAACCTCTACTGCCATGTGCTTGCTGAGTGAATCAGCAGCTCGTGTGGTTTGACAATCAGGTGGGCATCATAGTTGCGTCACACGCCGCTGTCAGGAGTGTATGCACAGCTTGAGAACGTATACACCTTAAGGCACATACAGCCTGTGGCTGTTCTTTGCCAAGCTGTTTGTTTGTTGCAATGCAGACGCTGCGTGCTGCTGGATACGTCACTTTGATGTGTGGTGACGGCACCAATGACGTCGGCGGCTTGAAAGCTGCTCATGTCGGAGTGGCACTGCTTGCACCAAGCGCACTTGCCGAGCAGAAGGTATGCTTTGTAATAACCCACACTGCTTGCCATTTTGACAACAGCAGATGAAGGGATGTGTGTGTGCTGCTGTTATGGATTTGTATGCGCGGTTGGCGGAGTGGAAGCGGCTGGTACAGGAGTATTACAGCTGATACCGTGTGCACTTGCTAAGCAGATGGCATGGCATATCTAGCCAAGGAAAGGATTGGAAGCAAGAAGACAAGTGCAAGAAAGCTGACATGTGTGCAGACTCTGATATTTGCTGGGTGGAAATCTACTGCATCAAGAAGCAGCAGCAACCATGTTCAGTATCGCTTGGCAGTGAAAGTCCATGTGCCAGCGTTGTGTGTTTTGGACAAAGCCCACCCAACTTTCCATCAGTTCGCTTTGTTTGATGTCTCAATTGGTCTGTTTCAATCGGTCGCATATGATTTCTGGTGTGACTCTGCAGCGCAAGGCCAAAGCCGACAAGCCAGACAAAAAGGGCAAGAAATCATCATCAGCAGCAGCAGCACTACCAGCTCCAGGCAGCAGCACACACTCAAACGCAGTAGTGCCTGCCGATCACAACTACGACACTCGCAGCAAGACCAACAAAGGTGGCAGCCCTCAGCAAGCATCAGCAGTAGATGGAGCTGTGGTGCCCAGCAAACCTGGCAAAGGTGGCTCTAGTAAGAAGGGGGAGAAGCTAAAGCCCGGGCAAGCAATGCTGGAGCAGTATAGAGCTTCCGGGCGGCCGATTCCACCGACTGTGGAGAGGATGGCGGCCATGCTTGATAAGATGGAAGATGAGACGGCCCAGGATGTGCCAATGGTCAAGCCTGGTAAGTCCGGGACCAGCTGGGCGATGTTATGGCAAGCTCCAAGTGTATCTGAACGTTGGCATTACGTGTGTTGGCATGCATGGTGGCATCTGCAGTGTTTGGTCTTCCTGCTCTGCAGTGTGTCCTGGCTGGAAAATAGTGTCATCGGCATGGGTCTAGATGATACGTGGATCCCCTCATATGTGGATGTTTCTTATGAAATTCTCCTTTTGCCAGTTGTTCAGAGTATGGCTGGTGTGCTTGAAATCATGGGGACGGCACAGCACTTGATGTGCTGATGGTCAAACCAGTCAGTATGCGGTAGGTATATTGTCTTGATCAGCAATAGTGTACCAGTCAAAGCTGCCCAAGCTGTCTGGCAGTGGTACATACCTGCCTGTACTGTATGGCAATGTCAAACACAGTGAAGAACTTCTGCACGTTACCAATTGGTCTGAGTTGGGTTTTGGCCTGGACTTTGGGTCTCGTGCCTGTTGGAGGTTGCCAAAGCGTTGTGGGTTGCAGTCGGTCAGGCAGGCCATGCGCTTGTGGTGGACTGTCTCATTCAAAACCCTTCTGGATGTTGCAGTATCAGGAACAAGTTCTTGACAGGAAAGAGGGGTTTATTCAACATGCTTTTCATCTGCTGATGCCAACTGTTGTATTACATGAATGGACATTCGTCGTACTTGCTTGTGTGTATCCTACAGGTGATGCTGGTATGGCAAGTCCCTCGCCCCTGTGACAAGAAGTCTGACACTGCACCAAGCCAGTCACACTGTCTATATGCTGAGCAATCCGCCAATGCCCCAACTGCTTTGTCCGCCCACGGGTGATGCCAGCATGGCAAGTCCCTTCACCGCCAAGGCTGCTATTGTGGCCCCTGTGACTGGACGTCTGATACGGCACGAAGCCCGTCAGCTTGCATAAAACAAATGTACTGTCACACTGTTTATATGCAGAGCAGCCTGCCAACTCCCCAACTTGTTTGTTCAAGCACAGGTGATGCTAGTGTAGCGAGTCCCTTCATGGCCAAGGCTGCTAGCGTGGCACCTGTGACAGACGTCTGGTATTGCTCAAAGCCAGTCACCCTGCTCACATCAAACGCACTGCTATACGCTGTCTATGTGCTGAGCAATCCGCCAATTCCCCAACTGGTTTGTTTGACCACAGGTGATGCCAGCATGGCGAGTCCCTTCACCGCCAAGGCTGCTATTGTGGCCCCTGTGACTAGACGTCTGATACTGCACAAAGCCCGTCAGCTTGCATAAAACAAACTTACTGATATACACTGTCTATGTGCTGAGCAGTCCGCCAATTCCCCAACTGGTTTGTTTGACCACAGGTGATGCCAGCATGGTGAGTCCCTCCACCAAGGCTGCTAGTGTGGCACCCGTGACTAGACGTCTGGTACTGCACGAATCCAGTCAGCTTGCACAAAACAAACGTACTGTTATACACTGTTAATATGTCAAGCAGCATGCCAATGCCCCAAATGTATGTCCGACCACAGGTGATGCCAGCATGGCCAGTCCCTTCACCGCCAAGGCGGCTAGTGTGGCACCCGTGACTGACATCTTGAAGCAAGGCCGGTGCACTCTTGTGACGACAGTACAGATGTTCAAGATTCTGGGGCTGCTGTGCTTGAGTACAGCTTATGCCCTGAGTGTGATGTATCTACAAGGAGTCAAGCTTAGCGATGCACAGGTACGCTGGCTGTGATGCAGGCGAGTGTGTCTTATGCTTACAGTATCAGCTGCTGTGCCTGGGACAAAGTAGCAGGTGGCTTTCTCGTGTGGCATCTGTCCACTTACACTTTGCGCGGTGTATACAATGCAGCCTGTGGCTTTGACTTGTGGTTTAATGTCTATACAAGGAGTCGAGCTCTATACAAGGAGACAAACAGTTGCATGATTACCAGTAACCATTGGTAATGCCCTCGCTGACCAACAACCATATACATAAGCTACCTCTGAGGAACCCTGAATACAGGGGTGGGGGGGCTTACCTGGTGCCGCACGGGGAAGCTGTCCTCATGGTGGGCTTCCCCGGGTAAGGTGCGACAGCATCCCCGGGTAAGGGTCGACAGCATCCCCGGGTAAGGGGCGACAGCATCCCCGGGTAAGGGGCGACAGCATCCCCGGGTAAGGGTTACCCAAATAAATGAATCCCCCCGGGAAGCCCTTTTTGGCGCGCGCCATAGCTCTACGGCCGTGCCCCATTTCAGAGGCGGAGACAACAACACCCACAGCAGTTATTCTATCACTGCTATGTTTACTATGACCAACAATTATGTTCGTGTATGATCTGCAGGCCACCTTGTCAGGCATGTTGACAGCCGGCATGTTCTTCTTCATCAGCAATGCCAAGCCTCTGCCAGAGCTGAGCTCCACCAGGCCACACCCCTCAATATTCTGTGTCTACTTCTTTGCAAGCCTGTTGGGCCAGTTTGCCCTGCAGTTGGGCTTCCTGATCATCATGTACAGGTGCGAAGGGTTAGCAGTCTATACATGGTTGGAAGTTATCTTGTTCCTTGTTTTCAAAAAACCGCTGCTGACATACCTACCACAAAGGTTTTTAGCTTTGGACCTTACCTTGCAAGGTGGCAACACCCATTGCTATTCTTCATATACATCTGTGTAAGCTTGCTGGACCAGTCTGCCTGCAGCTAAGCTTCTTACTGGAAATGCATGTAATGATGATGATGGTGAACTTCTTGGTCATCATGTAGAGGTGTTAGGCAATTCAGATTTGTGTCCCAACTGCCTGCCCACCTTTGCATGATGACCAGGAAGCTAAGCAGAACACATGTGAGAGAGCAGTACGGCCACATAGCGGGGCCCTATGCTTTGTGTGTATTATAGGGTTGTACCTCTGCACCTTAGTGGCTTGTCAAGATTGCGGTTATGTTTCAAGTTGGGATCGTACCTGACAATGCCAAACTAGGCCTGCTTCAGACTCCGGCCTCAAGTTGGTTGCCCTCTCTGCAGGTGTGCCAGCGCTTCTTGGGACGGTTGCCAGTACTATCGCTGTGTTACACTCTAGAAGCCATGATACAGCATATCGCTGTATTCTATGGCGTAAGTGTGCATGGCACACAGACATCCAGCAGGCAGTTTGACATGTCTTGCTTGCTATGGCCGTATTATGGATGCAGGACTGCCCTGGCTGTGATGCCTGAAGAGCAGCGGCAAGACAGCGAATCAGACTTCAAGCCTAACCTTGTCAACAGTGTGTGCTATCTAGTGGAGCAAATCGTACAGTTAGGCACATTTGCTGTCAA
>NSMO01003316.1:12105-25702 GCA_002588565.1 Coelastrella sp. UTEX B 3026
TGGCCAGGGAGGAGGTCTTGGTGCGAACACGGTTGCGCTCAATGCTCAAACCAGCCTGAACAACACCAGCAGCAACACACATGAGTTCAACCCCTAGGCGAGGAGAGGTGGGTTCAGGGTGTGGTACGAGTACCAGTCCAGCTTGTGGCAGCCACCACATTGAATGATCAGCTACACAGAGGCAGCTAGCCCTGTCATCCTTAACTTGTTACTGCTAATGTGACACATGCTGCCAAACCCAGGCCAGCAGTAGCAGCACCGCAGCAGTCCAACAGTAACGACAAGCCACAATGCAGCTCGAGTCTCACACACATGCAGCATTGCCTGCAAGCTCAGCACAAACAAGGCTCTTTGAATCAGTTCAAGCAGACCTCACATCGGCTTGCCGCACTGTCCTATACGCATTCAAGCATGCACGCACTACTGGCAGCGCTGCGTAAGACCTGTGGACCAAGCCTCACCTGCACCACCCTCCGAGCCTCCTCTGGGTCCTGTGCCTTGTGATCCCTGGTGAGGCCCACAGCCTTGCCATTGTCACTCAACACACAGCGCGAGTCACCAACACTGGCAACATACAGCTGATCATCACGAATCATGGCTACACAGGCAGTAGCACCAGCAGTGGGGCCAAGGTACTCCCCGGAATGCTCATCAGTGACACCATAGTCCTTGGCATCTGCTGCCACCTCTGGCTTGACGGTCAGTGCCTCTGGGGACATCCCTGCAGTGTGGGGCGAACAGGCAATGTATTTAGCAGCTGCCAGCCTTGGCTACATGAAGCCTGGCAAGGCAATGTGAGGTGCTGTTGTGAATACAGCTGTCCCACTCGTTGAAGCAAGGTGCAGATGGGCACATGGACACCATCAAGCCTGCAGAAGCTGCACCTGACAATGCGATGTGTCTGCTGAGAATGTGGCCGAGAAGAACTGAAGCCAGCTGGTTTGAGGGGCTAAGCCGTAGCAAGCATCCGTTCAAAATGCTGCTGCAGCTAGTGCAGTGTGTACTGTTGCACCCTACTGTTCACACCAGTACTGCTGCAGCAGTCGTCCTAGTACAACTCCAGCCATCAGCGAGCTACTGTATAGAGGTGACGGCGGCAGCCTGTTGAACATTGCCCTGAAGCGGCTGTCAGTTGCAAAGGGCTCACCATTTCTGAGGCAAAACAGCTCCTTCTTATTGGCCGGGTCCTTCATCTGTTTCTCAATTGTCAGAAACGCCTCAGCCAGTGAACCCTGTAGATCGTTTGACTTGAACCCTGCTGTGTTCAGGACTGTCTCACGCTGCAACAGAATCAATAAGTTGACGATGCTAAGTCATTGTTTGACTGGCACAAACGATTTGATCTGGTCTGTAGCAAGATATGCACTGGTGACACTGCCCCTGACATCTTCACCAAGACTTGACTGTGGCCCACACTGGTGGCCCACCAAAAGCAGCAACAGCTGGTGCTTGTCTGCAAGCAGCCAAGCAGCCCCAGCATGTGCTACAGGACAAGCAGCGCCAACAGCGCTTGTTGACACTTACACACGTCTTCCAAACAGAGCAGCGTTGACATGCAATCATTGCCTATCAATGCTTACCACATGTCTTGCACAGTAAGCTGATACTTCCTTGCCCGCATGTCCATCAAACACACCAAACAGTGCTGTGTTCTTGCCATCAAGATCAAGGTCAATTGCATGAGCGTCCTCCTGCGTGAACAGCAACATGTGGCAGTGCTTGAATCAACACAAAAACCCAAACTTCGCCATGCCTCAAACATGCGGAGCCGGACTCAAGTAGTCCAGTCATGTTCCGGCCTAGCAGACGGCTGATAGCTCCCAGATGAGCCCTATTGCTGGTTGCCGACAGCTAGGCCGCCATGTCATAAGAAAAGGTGCAAATTCAGTGCGCAGTGCCTGCAGTGATGCGGGTGATCAGCACAGCTAAGTAGCTGTGGCCACATCCTCCCTACCATGTTTGGCCTCCTGCCCTGCGTGCTTGCTAAGCCCCACCAGAACCGCTGGTTGCCACCACACCATGTGCGCTGCACAGAAGTACATAACATGGCACATTTGGCACAGGGACGCAGGTCTTGCTGAACAGCAACTGGTACAACATTATTGTGCAACAGGATGGTGCTTGATGAGAGTCTCAGATGCTGCAGGCACCAAAGTGCAGGGTTGGTCGCTGTTTCCCTCCAGGGGAAGTATAATACTGTGGAGGCTTGCAGAATGTACGTAATCTACATATCGTACGTGCTCCCAACTGCAGGCAGCACGTAATGTGCTGACCGCCAAGTGTGGTTTCATGCTCACCACTTTGAAGCCATGTGTTTCCACAACGTTGTATGACGTCAAGGATGACACGTCAATACCTGACTTCTGCTGCTCCAGCGTCCTGGGCAGTAGCAGCGTACCACAGCAGTAGAGAGAACCTGCCTCAGTAGCTGAATCCTGAAAGGCCCTAGCTGTCTACGTTGCTGGTTATAGAGGCACCCGTATAGAGCGTGGGTCATAGTGAGTGTCTCATAGGGCGAGCTTATCACCGCTACCCATAAAGCACATGCCCTCTTGCTCTCTTGACTGCTGATGTTCTGGTCAACCATATCTTGCTGCAGCAGCTGATTGCAGATACTCAGAATGCTAGTAGCCCACCTGCTCTGTTTAGCTGCAGGCTCCTGCAGGTGGTCATGGATTGCTGCATTCACTGCTACCTCTGTCATTTTTCCCTTGGTCAAGTTACGGTTCCTGTGCAACAAGCACTGCGAACCCAATGCAGGCAGCACGCAACCTGCTGACCGCCAAGGTTGCGGCAGACGCCCCGTGCCGATAATGGTGACAACTTTCGTATAGCCTCAGTAGGAAGCAATGTATGACTGGCGCTCTGCAGGCCTGCGCCGGTGGGGATGCAGTATTATTCTGATTACGTATGCGTACAGGCCTATGGCGCGATGTACAGGCACAGTCTCACGTATCGGCCAGAACTGTGACCCTGCTCCAAACCACGTTGCCAGAAAAGCTGTAAGAGGATCGTTGGCGGGCTTAACACCCGCTGACGTCAAGCCTTGTGAGCTCACTTGAACGAGTGAGTTCAAAGCGGACGGCGACAGGCTGCAATAGCCAAGGCATGAACAGCAAGCCATATTGCCTTCTTATACGCTGCAGCATGCCCGTGCATCAACGTCATTCTGGGAGCAATTGTACTGCTGCAAGTAATTGATCGCTGTGTCAGCTGCTCCGAGTCGTGCCCGTAGCGATTTTACCGGCTCAATCATGGTTACGCAGAAATTATTATGGCGTTCAAGCAGATCGCGAGGCTGCCGGGGACGGTACAGAGCGTCATGCCGTTCAACCAAACCTATGGTCACTAGTGACCAGTACTGCTGCAGCAGCTTGCAGCAGATGCAAGCGTAGCTCAACAGATGTACAAACTTCATAAAACTTTGTGAACATTCGTAGCTGCATAATGAGCCAGCCTCATGTTTTGTGCATGTAAGGGCCTGGCTGCTGTACAGCACGCACAATACCCATGAAAACAGCGGATATCCATCGATGCCATTGCACAACACAATCAAGCACACACATCAGCTTTGCCAGCGCATATATCGTGTTGCACTGGCTCAGTTACTTCTATACTATGATAGTCACACCCACATGCAGGACACACATGTCAGCTGCGAGCCTGTCAAGCCTCGCTGATGCTGTCGAAGGGCGTGTTACTATTCAGACCTCCAAGCTCCAACTCCATAGGATAGCTGCCCAGCACCCGCATGAATGGCGCACTCTCCTGCAAGTGCCTCAAGGCGTTCTGGCACACGGGGTCTGACAGCGCTCCTACAAAGTCTATGTAGAACAGGTAGTTGAAGCGCTGGCGGCCACTGGCTTGAGAGCCATCTACTGCTTTCGTCAGCACAATGGGGTTGCTGCAGGGTAAAAAGGGCGGCAAATGCAGACAGGTGGTTAGAGCTTGCGGATTCGATGGTCTAGGTCTACCTGTACATGAAATAGACACAGGTTTGTAACACCTGTGCATGTCAGACAGTGGTTCTGTCATCCCGCAGCGACATACATCAAGTGTTCAACAGTGACTCTAAACATAGATCATGCACTACATAGGTAGTCAGGTCAATGCAGTCCGACACCGATTGCAAGGAGAGTCCATAGAGGGTAACAAGGCATCGCAAACTGTGTACCATTCACACCTGCGCATGGGTCTACTCTCAATCTTTGTCATGTCAATGTCCCTCAGAGCAAACACACTGAGTGCCTTGAACAGTTGTCCAGGTCCCTCCTTCAAGCTGAACACAATGCTAGTCTTGAAGGGTCGCTGTTGGTCTTCACCTTCTCGACTCAGCAGAGGATCCCTGTAGCCGCGCATACAGCAGACAGAATATCATTGAACATTCGTGAGCACGTAACCTGGCCCCTTCTTGAAAACGCCTGCCGCCCCTGCCTGACTCCTTGACAATGTGGCCAGACACACCAAATGCTGGCTGGACTAAGTGACAACTGATGAACTCTTTTGCAGCTGACCAAGCTGCAACAGCACTACAGAGTACAACAGCATTTGTCGTTTCAGGTTGTTCAAGCCAAGGATCATTGATTACTAGAGAGTTCAAAGTCAGAACATCCTTACAGTGATATGCCATCTGTTTGTGTTGCTCAGGCATGTCTCTGGAGAGTAGTGTCTGACACGGTGCAAGCATCCACACGATATTTGCCTCACTCCAACAGACGCCTTCCAACTACTGTCGCACCTGGCTAGCTTGATGAAGCGAGTCACGTTGTCCTTGGCATCTTGAATGTCTTCATCAAGGATCTCAAGCCCATACAACTCAGCAGCACGTCTGCTGGCCACCGCACCAACACCCTGCAGCACCACCCAACCAGGGCTGTCAGACATCTGCCAGGCACAGCAAGACTTCTGGCCGTATTCTAGTTTGTGGCAGAACCTGGCATAGCATGCACATGCTGTGTGCCCTTTGCAGGCCCCTCATTACTCCCCACACCATCCACAGTCCAGGAACTCTCTGTCACAACGTCTGCTGCTAGCACCAAGCCAAAGCCTGGGAAACTGTCTGACACCGCATCCCGCATCACAAACGGGCCCACTGCTGGCTAAGCTTGAAACTGCAAACCAACATAGACAGCACAGCTGCAACTGTACAATAGCAGGCTGTGCATCCACACCATTAGCAGCCCAGCCCATTAGCAGCCCAGCCCACCTTGAGTTGTTGTTTGGCCACCATCTGTGCTGCACCTGCTGTGTCATCAACTGCTTCCTTGACAACATTCAACTTGCGCAAGTATGTATCAGTCTGAGCCAGAGCCTGTAGCCAGTGACAAACAACAAACGGTGACAACCGCCAGCTGCAGGACTAACAAGAAGTGCTGCAGGCTGGGTGCCAGGGTGCCAAGCAGCTAAGTACTTTAAGCGCTGACCTCATGCTGCCCACGTGCCAGCAGCTAACATTGCAGCCAGAGTTGCAGTGCTGGTTGCAGCTGACACATGTTGACCCAATCAGAGTCCTGGACAAGGCGTTGCTAACGTGCAGGACAGCAGCACTCCCACACAGCTAGACACATGCCCTCGTAAGGGTCGTTGCTTCAAACTGCCGCAGGGTTGGACCCTGCACTGTAGCTGTAAGCGTGACCGTCACCCTGGAGTAGCTGTTCGCATGCTGTCAAGTGCTAACCTGCGGGTGGCTCAGTACTCTTGTCAACTCTTCTTTCTTTGTGCCTGGTAGTGCCAGCAAGCAGTGGTTCACTGCTACTGATGTTTCCCCCACTATGTGCAACCGATACCGCAGCAGAAGGTCATACACTGTGTGGATGCTGCCGCCCAGTGAGTTCTCAATTGGAAGCACTGCCCAGTCTGTTGTCCATTGGGACAATGCCTGCATACCAGTGGGGAAGGTGCACGACAGGTCAGCATAGGCAGTGCCGCTGATGTGAGTGCAAAGTGTTGCGCTGAGTAACTGCAGCTCCGGCAAGAGGCCGACTAATGAGAGTCTTGGGGACCCATCGTTGTGGCAAGAGCATACAGACCAGGCACACCCTGGAAGAGATGCATGTGAGCTTGTCCAGGTTGCCTACGAGCAACACCAATGAGATGGGCTGTATCCCTGCCCTGGACTGCTGCAGCTACTCTGCAACTTGTCCTTTTCTCAGCTCCTGCATACTGCAGGAGCATGAATAGGAAGAGCAGCTTGTGTTTGCTGCGCCACATCAGACAAGGAGACTGCACATATACGGTATCTGCAGTGCTGCTGCATGCAACAGCTGCAGTTGCAAGTAGTCACCTGAAAAGCCACTTCGAACTGTTCGCAGGGCACAGGCTCAGCATCAGGGCAAGCCTTGTAAGCAGCCATCTCACTGTATGCGCCTGGCACACCCTGGTATGCTACACGATACTTGAAACGCTTGCTGCTTTCAGCTACCTGCAAAGGTAAAGCAGAGCCACCATGGTAACATCGCACAGAAGCTGAGCCCCGTTGCAAGTGTTTATGGATTGAATCAATAGGACACGGCCCATTAATGTGCCCTGTTTGTATATGCTACCTATGACAGCAGCAGCAGTAGAAGGTCACCGTGTAGGATCGTGGCGCCGTGTCAATTGAGCCACAGCTGCGCTGTATGATACGTATACATCTATATGCAGAGGATAGCCAGCGCACTTGTGGGTTCTCCTGGCTGACCGCCCTTAGAATGTCCATCGTCAGCACAGGAGACTGCAGGTTGGGTACCAGCAGTTGCCGCTGAGATTTGCTGCCTGTTGACAACGCTGACGCCTGCTGCTGCAAGTTGTATGCTGTGCCAAGCCCATTCGATCCTGATAGTGCTGCGAATGCTGGCATCTGCCGCTGGATCCGATGGGATCTACCCAGCACATGCTGCAAGTCTTGGTGTCGGCAATTTGTCGAGACAGCTTTCTGCTGCAGCTGGCTGTTAAGGTGCATTGATGACGACTTAAACGTCTATTATTTGATCAATGGATGAACCGCGCGAACAAGCTGCTGCAATTCAAAAGAGCGATGGCGTCTTGCACACTGGTAGGAGATTACTTGTTTAACCAGTTGTTGAAAGCGACATGTAGTTTGCGTTGCGCCCTGTCACATAAGTAGCTGCCAGGTTGCCGGCATGCCGGTGCTCTGCGAGTGAGGGACACGACAGCTTCACCACTGCTTGGGTCGGTTTGGGCTCTTTTAAACAAGAGCTTCACCTGCCTCTCACTGGTTGAGACGGCCAGACTTGGCTTCGTGAAGGCTTGTCCACTGCTGGCGCGGCCAGCTAGGTGGGTCCCGGGACCAGCAGTGAGTTCTCTTATGCAGACCAGATCGTTGCGTTTGAACAGACAGGGCATATAAAGTACACGAACCCTCCTTGAAGTGCAGTGCTTACGGTCTGCCATATGCATGCCGTAATAAGTACCACAGTTACTGCATTGGCCACTGGAAGGTCAGTTCACAAATGCATGTGATATAGCGCAGTTTGCTTGGCATACTATGTTGCATGAGCTAAACGTCACAAATGCATGCTAGGCACTTGGCGTTCCTCAGCTCAAAGCTCTGCAGCTTCCACTGCCGCAACCTAATACAAGCACATAGCCTGAAGCAGGCCCCCAGCACCAGATGCAAGGCGTTTGCTGTGTGGGCGTGAAGACCTGCACCATGCTGGCTGAACACATAGTAGCAGGGCGGATCACTGCATCGGTTACTGCTATACATCACAGAGTAAGCCTATGCCACAGTCCCTAGACTCAGTGAGCACTGACATCCAAAGCCACAGATTGCTACAGTCAGGACCTCACACTGTCCACAATTTCACAAGCAGGAGCGTTGCAACCATAGGTAGGAACTCCACACCTACAAACAATGATTTCACATCTGCAAACAAGAATCCAATTGTGACACAAACAACGTTTACATTTGCAGCAGGAAATTACAACCACAAGCAAGTCTGACACACACAAACAGCCTGAACTTCTCTGGATTACAGAGCCTCCCTGCCATTGACAGCAAGTTATGCAAACATAGCCTCAACCAAACGACACGGCCTACAAGAAACAGATCTGATGCAAGATGAAATACAGGGCATGTCATAGCGAACCACGGCACCTGGTACTACATATGAATAGCTGTGCACTTCGCAATGCTGCTAATCTTCAAGTTGGGGTTCACATCAATCAATGCACTATGCAATAATTGAGCTTTACAGGGACACTAAAATAGCAGGTTCTGTGGTGCTAGAATCACTCCAACCAGCTCACACCTGATCACCGCCCCATTGCATCATTTAAACCCAGTCACGGACTGTCGACACAGCCCCATAGACCCTAATCAAACTTTTGGTGCCCTGCTCTCACGGCTGGTTCTCAACTTCAAGCAATTGAGTACTATGTTGCCAAAATGGGCAAACCTGACACCGAACAAAATAGATCTCATGACGGCCACTCAAACCCGCCCCACATCGTTAACATTGATCATGTATGATTTGTTTGGCATCACATCTCGTTCTGGCTGTGTTGCTGCTGGGACTCAACAGCACAGCCTTCTGCAAAACCATCCTGCTCAGCTGTACTGCTCGCTGCTACTGTTCACTGCTGCTCAGTTGCCTGAACAGGACCAGTTTACAGTCCCCCAGCTGCAACCGGCTGCGCCTTTAATTGTGACAAACAAAACAGTGAATACCAATTTGATAGCTAGACTCATGCAGGAGGTGAACCCAGACATGAGTGTCTGGGTTCACCAACTACATTGAGTGATGGTATCAATGCCACTGCTGCACTGCTGCTGTTGCTGCCAGCCCTGGACGCTGGTATTGCTGGTGCACCACCCCGGGAGTTGAAACCTCTGAGTGAGCTAGCAGCTGCAGGAACAGAAAACTTGAGATGCTGCTGTGGCTGCAGATTTGTCCCACAGCAGAGTGAACACTGCTGCTGCTGTTGGCGCCACCACTGCCATCTCCCTTGCTGCTGCTGCTGCTAGCAGCTATCCCTTATGGTCTAATGCTGCTACTGATGCTGGTGTTTGCTTGCATCATGTCTGGTCTTACGGCCGCTGCTGTTGCTTGTGGTGGAGGCGGTAGTGACTGCTGTTGTGCTGCTACGTTGACGCTTGGTGGCAGCTGCAGGCCTTGATTTGACGGTATCTGGCACATCAATTGCCTCTAGAACATTCGCCAAATCATACTTAAATGTCTCTGGTCCACATGTAGCAGCCTTGTTCCTAGCAGAGTACTGCACAGTCTTGGCTGCATTGCACTCTTTGTTTGCTTCAGATACTGCTGCTTGCAGTTGCTGACTTACATGCAGCATTTCATGCAACACGGTTGGAAGTTTGCCCACATTGATTGCACAGATTGGTGCAGGGTTGATGCCGTAGTATGGCAGTCCCTCTAACCCATCCTCTGACTGCTTTGCAATTGCTTTCCTTGGACTGCTGCCGGTGCTGCTGCTGGTGATGTTTGCTTTTCTGCTGTGTCTGGCTGCCATGCTGCTGCTCTCTGGCTGTTGGTCGTCTTGCTTGTATGTGCGCTGCCTTCTAGGGATGTAAGGAGGGATGTCGAATGTGCAGTATGTTTCTGAGCAATTACCCCAGCTGTTGCCATAGGGACAAAGCTCAACAATGTGCTGGAGGGCCTTGGAGCCATCGCATGAACCTAGCACTTCCAGATCACCTACAGCAAACAAGAGAGTGAAGCTGTAAGTGACTTGAGTGAGTGACTCATAAGCCAGCTTCTGAAGACCGTATCAGAATCTGGTTGCTGATCTATGCTGACACAAAGATTGGCAAATATGCGCTAGGAACTATAAACGTCAACTACTGCCGGGGATGCAGTTGTGTGCAGGCCGACAGAGGCCTCCACCATCCACTATAGGTATTACTCATTTAGTCTGGCAGCCAGGCCCTACAGATATGCTGCAATGGCTTCTGCCTGTTGCTGCGCTCACACATATGCGTCTGAACGGGACTATTGCAAACCCACCTGAGACAAGTGATAGTGCTGTCTTCTCTGCTAGATCTTGCACTGAGACATTTGCTGCTTTTGCTTCCTGTATCATGGACCTGGGATAGCAGGTATCAGCCACCTCGGCTGTACAGGCAGGATCTGCTTTGCAAGCAGGCATGCTTGTCTTTCTCATGCAGTCCAGGTATGCCCGTGCTTTTGACCCAGGGCAGGTTAGAGGCAGCAGGTAGCTGGCATAACCATCAGCTTCACAACGCTGCCGCTCCTGGTGCCAGATACAGTATAAGGAGCTGTCTGCGTAGCACTGCTGCCTTGACTTCTGCTGTGAACAGAGCACATGATGCGCCATGATGGTCTGGTACAGCCTGCATTTGGTGGATCATCACAGGTCAAGCTAAGTCAATGTCACGTGCTGTAAGAGCACTGGGCGTGTGCGAGCCTCATTCGCGAAGGAAATGTGCTCAATGCGTTCATTGCTGAGTTCTGTACATCACAGACCAACCACTTTCTGTGCCCTGACTTGAGTAGTAGTACTGCTGTTGACCTGTCTAGAAGACTGTTCTGCTCACCCGTCAGCCGGCTGCGCTGCATTTTGCTGCACCGTGAACGCGACTGCCGGATGTGCGATGCAGGAGGTAGAGGATTCTGAGAATATACATGTGGGGCCCGTGTTCATTCCTGCTGCTGCGGGCGCTTCTTTCAACACTCGACCGTAGACGCCCATGGACAGGCAACTCATGAAAAGCGTTATAGTACACACTGATATCATTTTTAGGCAGCGCATGGTCACAGAACAGTGTGTTTGCGCAAGGGCGGGTCGGCAAGCTGCATATATTTGTTTTCATACCAAAGAAGCCCCTGATGCCTAACACTGGTACTTGCGGACTCTAGAAGCCATGCTGAGTGGCAGCCACGACCTCTCCCCTGCAATCTACCGGGCGGTGAACCGGCAGTACGCGCGCGAAGACCAATGGGCCCCAAACTAGCACGCCGCTCAATTGAGCGCTCGCGTGCACCAGCAATAAACAGAATTGGTGCTTGACACTGAGTACTGCCGGCTACTCGCTCGCATTGCTGCCTGAACATCGTCTGATGCCGTTGTGGTGTCCGCTTCACAGAGCCTGTTTCCTGTTGATGACCGCCCTATTGCTGCTAAGGCCTGCAAAGCCATCCGTAACTCTGTCATTTAAGTGAACTAAAACTTCACAGTGGACTGAGCGCCCATACTGCCAATGGCAGGCTCTGCTGCTGTCTCTGGACAAGTCAGTGCATGCCCACATGTGAGCCAACAAAACTGTATGCGAGCCGGAACACCGCGTCAAGCCCGGACGCTTAGCTCAAGTCCATACCAGGAACTCTCAGCCGCCCACCTGGATGAGGTGGCATGATGGTAATTGGGCGTCAGTTGGCCTCTGTTACATACATAGTCAAGAAGCGTGTGCACACTCTCACTGCTGCAAGGTGCAAGCTGGCTGCAGCACACTTGTATACATATCATACACTGCTTGAGAGAGACTCTTGAAGCCCACTGTGGCTATCTACAGTACAATACACTGTATAGTCAGCTAAGTCTGCTGGCAGCTGTTCTCATCTGCAGTCATCCCCCCACACAGCCCGCACCACACCACACAAGCACACAGAGGGCATGCTGCCAATTGGCCTGACTGTACAGTACACTGAAAACAAGCCACTCATAAGTATCACGACTGCCAGCCAATGGGCTTGGTGCACACACACGCCCCAAAGGTCTTGAGTCGCGTTCGTAGGTCATTCCCCGCACCAGAGCTGCAGACTGCATGGGCCTTTCACTCACTTCATCAGAGGGTTTAGTGCGTGCTGCTCAGACAGCACCACACAGTCGCTTTGGGGATAGCTGACACACAGGAGCGCAAACCCTGCAGGCCAAGCAAGCACACCAAGGGTCTTATCAAGGAATGAGAGCTGTTTGCATGCGGGTTCCTCTAGGCACATAGCTCATGTAGCACGGTCATACTACGGCCGGTCGGTATATGGTATGATACCACAGGTATCACAAGTTCCATCAGCAGTTACGTCCACTGCAACCAAACAGAAAGAAGTGCTCCGGTATACTCAGACATCAGTGTGCACTGAATCAGCCGATGCTAGCTGTTGCAACTGCATGCTTTCCCTGATAAGCCTGTGCTACAGGTGGCACCTGCCTCGACAACACAAACAAGCATGTGATCAGCACACAACAGACAGAATGAGTTGTAGCAGTTTGGGAACAGGCACAACTGATGTTCCTGCAACTCACCTTCCTCCATCTGTTGGTCGTCAAGGAAGTTCTGTTCCTCTTGGTTCACCTGGCCAGACACAAGCCTGCCAGCACATGTACAGCAGGTGCCAGAGCGGCAGCTGCAGGATACAGGCAGCACATGCACGAGAAGGTGTCAAACAGCTGCAGTGTACTTAAGCGCGAGTGGCAGGGATGCTGTATGCTGCAAGATTGGATCCACCTCAAGAACCTTGAGTGTCTTGAGGTGGAGTTTGCCACTGGCAACACATTGACACCACACACAGGTTGCATTTCCTGGTGCACCGCAACCAACAGTCAATTTTCAGCCGGAGTCAGTTTAGCTGTTTCAACAAAAGCTCAACACTAGCTGACAGCACATACACACCATGTGCTACTTGCTGACCCTCTCCCCTGCCCTGTAGCTAGTGCCTCACCTGTTGGGCAGCTCCAGCCCTGCGGCTTCAGCAGCATCCAGGATGTACTCGTTGTCTGCGCAGCTAAAAGTAGTCTCGTTGCCTCCTCTGGGGCTCTTGATCTGCAAGCAATAGCGGGGAGCGTTTTCAAAAGTGCATGCTAGCCACATGCAGGAATGTGCAAGGTTACTGCAATTATGCTGAACCTGTTCACACCAGTCTGCCAGGCACGCAACCGTGATTTGTATGATGTTTTTAAGTAGTCATGCGGCACTGTCACTGCTATGGTAGCGCCCAACACGTCTCGACAGCCACGACAGGGCCAGCTGCGTGACCGCCAACGGGAGCGCGAAAAGTGGTGGTCAAGCGCTTCCTTCGCCCTTTGCGTGTTTGCAGGATTTTGCAACAAAATACATTACATACTGTAAGCTGAAGGCAGCCGAGAGCTTGTACAGCATGTGTCGGAGGCATGAAGATCTCGACAGTGATACAGTGACGTGACTGGTTACAGCACAACTGCGGCCAAGTGCCATGGCCTGTCCATTAGATCTGCTACTTACTGTAATCTTATAGGTTGCCCTTGGAACTACATTGGCACGAGCGGGCCTGACAGCTGCGCCAAATGCGACCTTACGGGACAGCAGAGCCATGGTCAATTTGTGGCTTGTACTGATAGGGCTTGCAGTGAGGTTGCCAACAATCACAAGAGTTGATGAGCCGTGCACCAGTTTACTTGAGAGGCACTGGAACTCATAAGGAGCAAGCGCCGGGAAATACACTCGTAAACATGTTATGTGTGACAACTGACAGATGACTCCGCCTCGTGAGAGAGCGAACCACGAACTTCCATGACAGCGGTGTACATTGTGTGGTGTTTGTAAGCCTGCACACCCCAGGCTCTACCTTTTGGCACCAGTACAGCAGTACGGTCCCAGCAATTGTTCTTCCTGCCTGTGCTCCTGCTGTGCAAAGCAAGA
>NSMO01003338.1:0-10803 GCA_002588565.1 Coelastrella sp. UTEX B 3026
GGCGGCAAGACAGCTGTCACACCTGGCTCTGCTGGTCCTGGCAGCATTGCGCGTCAGTGGCAGCACTTACAGCCTGATCCGGGACCAACTATGGATCCCAGCAGGATTGGCTTCCAGAGGCTGCCACATCATGCAGGTAGGATTGTTGGAGAGCCTCCGGTAGTACCAGCCTGGTATCTTGTTATAACACACTCTATATGACAGCAGCCGAACACAGGTGTTTTGGTGCACTGTGCTGCTTGTTGTTAGTCCAAATATGCCCTGTTGTGTTGATATTGCGGCAGCATTGCGAGACAGTGGCCCACTAAGAACTCTGGTAGAACCGTATTCCAGCAACGACTACACCGTACAGCTTGGTCTAATATGCATCTTGGTATATGCTGTTTCAATCTGGTTTAGCTCGCATATGGCGGGGATCGGCTTGCCAGATAAGGCAGTGATATTGTTGAGGCATCACAGTGAAAAGCAACACTCGCAGCCTGACTGGTGGCAAAACAGGCAGCTGTTTTCATAACTGACTTTTGTGTGTGTGTCAGCTTTGTCCTACTTTGCATGTGTGGCTCTGGCACAGCCTGCAGGTCTTTTGTCAGCCAATGATCTCTGCAAGGCTCAATAGTCAGTAGCTGCTGCTGCTGCGTTTGTTCATTTGTTTAGATGCTGAGCAAGCTCATCTTGAACCTGAACAGCACTTAAGAGTTGGCAGACATGGGGAGTGGGCACAAGACGCACTCAAGGTGAATTTGCAGTCTGACAATTTAAACCTAACACTACAAAGCAAACGCCACCCTACGTGACCCTAGGTGTTGAATGTGTTGTGCACGGTGCATGTATGGAGTCTTTATTCAAATCACAGGGTCTTGCACTGCCCCACCAAGACACGGCCGGCACTCGTTTGTGTGCCATTGTTGAGGCGATGATATTGTTGCCTGCATACTGTCGTTTGTAGACAGGCATACATTACATTGCCCTCCGGCCATGTACATTACTTGCCACAGAAGCAGGTCGCTAATAGTGTAATCCTCAGCCCACACATTGGTTGCCTGATTGCGTTGTATCTGCCTCAGGCTGGTCCTCGTTCTGGTACTGTGTGGGGAGTCAGCCTGGTGCCATCAGGCCTCACTGAAGAGTCACACCCCGAGATAGCAGCCATCGTCAGGAGCCAACATAAGAGATGATTTCATCCGCTCTAATGACAGTGGTGGCGGAGGTTATGCTGGCAGCAGCGCCGCCGGCAGCAGCAGCAGGAGGAGGGGCATCAGTGGGGGCAGTTTGAAGGGGTGTGAGCCCAGAGCCCCTGGCAGTCACACAGGGCGGTGGTACAGCAGGAACAGGGGGTTTGTTGCTCAGCATGTAGCAGTGGGTGAGGCTGGAGCCGTTGAGGCTGATGGATAATGTAATTGTACTGATCTGTGGCAGCTATTGTTAGGAATATTTTACCAACATACAACAGTGGCAATGCAGACAGCAGCAGCAGCAGCAGCAGTGATGGTCAGGAGCTGCAACAGCAGCAGTAGTGCTGGCGCACGTCAGGCTGGCCGCCCTGGTGGTTGGTTAATGTTCTGGGTACGTTGTATCTCGGCTAATTGCACAGATAACTGCAATATCTCATGCGGTGCTAGTGAAGGTTTTGGCTTAGATGCCATAAGGGACTTGCACCGCCCTGGCAATGGTTGAGACCTGCATGCTGCTACCCTGCTGTAGCTCCTGTGCGTGCGTTTGTGATTATATTATCACACTCGGGTCGTGAGCTGTGAACATAAGTTACTCGCAGAGTCCAGTTTAGGGTTTAGGTCAAAGGTCCGAGAGATTGATGATTATTTTGGCATTGTCATGCAGCGATGCAACATGTTGGTGAGGCGCGGGTCATGCAGGATGACTGCAGTGTTGCCAGCAGCAGCTAGGGGATAGTCTATCATCAGATGACTCGCCTTGACTTTGATAGGTGCAGGATGGTATGCTTATGTTGAGAAGTTGACATGCAGCTCCAGCTGAATTATAACATGTTATTCCTGCATGTGACTGCCATTTGAATTTGATCATCAGTGTCTACAATATTTTGGCAATTGTCGATTGCAGTGGTTACAAGCAGTTCACATATGTGAAGTCTGTCCACTAGTTGCTAGGTCTGGACTATTTTTAGGGTTTGGTTTGTGCAGCACAGCATTCAGCACTGCTGCCATGTAGTCTAATGACAGCAAGGTGATTGGTTTGGTGAATGGCCCTGCTTCTGCCTCAACGTATGTAAGATCGTTCATACAGGATGTTTATCGGTACGTCTCACCTACGCACTTGCTGTTCACTGTTATGTCTGCTTGCCGCAGTATGTTGGTGATGTTGGTGTTGTGCTGTTGGCATATGGTGGTCTGAGCGCAGTTGGCAGTTGTAGTGCCTGATCCATGAAACAGTCTGTAGTTGTAGCATATGATTCTGCATTCTGCTTGGCATTCTATGTTGCGTTAGTTAAGGTTCACAGTGATGCATCATTGCACGGATTCAGTGTCCGGTGGTCTGCGAAAGGAGTAAGCGGTTTCTGCAGGCCACTGGCATGCTGCATGTGTGGTGATGGACTAATGGTGCCACCATCATTGAATGATTGATGGGGCTGCTTAGATCATCAACAACTCTGCTGAAAGCTGAAGCTGCGTAGTTTCAGGTGCTGTGCGATTTGATCTTGCTTAAAGACGGGGCGGTGACAACTACGGCGAAAGTCTGGTGCTGGGGTCAAGCCCAGCACCAGAAGGGATCTTCAACAATATCAATATCAAGTTAGTTGGCAACGGTTCATCAACCTGGACCTCCTGGCGGCATTGTCAGTGCTGTCACATCCTCGCGTTAGAAAGCCGTCAACGTGCATGGATTCCCAGCATGCCACCGGCCATTTATGCACACATGCAGGCTTGCTGTACCATGTTTCTCTGCACCTGACTGGAGGCCCAATGGTCTTCTACAACGTTGGCAGCGAGCGTGCGAGTCCGACAAACCCTCGAAGCGTCGTATCAAGCGGATGTGACCCTTCAGGGTGTGAACGGGGGCTTGCCGGGCTTGCTTGTAGTAAGAACCCCAACGGCCTGTGTTGTTTCTGCAAAAAGGGTACTGTGGGCGCCCCCTGTGCAGAGAGCACATCTCACTCATGCAGTAGAGCACGCTTTCATCTTTGTACGCTGCAGTTGTGGGGCTTCTGGCTCCCGCCCGCACCGGCACGCCGGGACCGTACAGCAGTATGTTACGTTCACGGCAGCCCTGAACTCAAAGGATCAGCACGTGTATACATATCCTGCAGCGTTACCTTACCTGGGCGCAGGGCACCGCTCATGAACCACTGGTATCGGAGCAAGCTATCGCAGCTTTGAGCAGCATCCTCTGCAGTCATACGGCGCTGTAATACTATCATGAGTGCGCTGTACACTGCATGCAGTGCTCAACTCAGCTGTCGGACTGTGGTCGGCTCTGTACTACTGCATCGGTCAAGGGATGCTTGACACCTGAGATTTCGCGGCAAACGAGCATAGATACGTTGCAGTTGGTACTTCGACACTCACACAGGAACAGTATAAACTAAATGGGATAGCAATCAGGCAACAGCAGCAATGGCTCAAGCGGATGAAGATGAATTCAATTTGGAGTCGCTCAAGCTGCTGAAGGAAATTTTTGATGTAAGCCTACTGGTAGTACCAACTCCTGTAACACAAACAGGCCTCTATTGATGGCGTCAGCACCTTTATGCCTGGGGTAACCGCCTGTGGTGTGCTTCGTCTACATGTTACTGCAGAACACTGAGGCAGCAGACTGCTGTACCTTTATCCTGCCTTTCTGAGCATGGCACTGTCACGAGAGACTTCAACCACACCATGTCGCCAGCTGGGTTCGCTACACATAGCTTATACTGCACCCTGCGCAGCAACAAGTAGCAGACTGCTACATGCTGGCCTGCCCAACCGTCCTTCATACATACCAAGGCTCTAGCGGTGCTTTGTTTGCAGTTGGTCTCTTTTCTGCTACACCTATCATTGCATGAACAGCTACAAATGATGTCTTGTAGGCTGCTGATGACGATGGCAGCGGGGAGTTGGATATTGATGAGTTCTGCAGCAAGCTTGGTCCACACCTGGGGGTCAACCTCAAACGGCAGCAGATAGCGCAGCTGTTCATGAAGATTGATGCAAATGCCGGTGGAACAGTCGACTGGTGAGGCAGTTCACGGCTACAACAGCTTATGACGGCGCCTGCACAGCTGACAGCCCAGCTGACACATCTGTCCATAGGGATTCTCAGTAGTGACAGCACCCATCAGCAGCGTGACCAGCCGGGAGAACCGCACAGCCTTGCATTCACTTATCAGCACGCAGGCTCACTGGAGTGAGCATCCTTGTGGGACGCAGTGCTCTCAGCTGCAGCCGCTAGTCTGCAGCACAGCTGGTCAGCAGTCCATGTACAGCATTTCCAGAAGCACACAATAAGCTTCCTGTGGCAGCTATTGCTGAGCCAGGTCACACGCTCTGTTCCTGCAGTGGCCAATGGCGTTACAGGCTATGTCTTCTTATCCTGCAAGTGAGTGTTATTTCAACTCTCTGTTCCTGCCGGGATGAGTAACGCGCCTTGTTCCTGCAGCTGCCAATGGCCTTACAGGCTATGGTTTGTTACCCTGCAAGTTTTTCTCCATCCATCACTCCCTGTTCCTGCAGGGATGAGTTCACCAACTACATGTTCCTTGAGAAAGCCCAGGCATCAGCAGGTGACGACACATCTGATAACTGGAGGCTGTTCCCCAGTGACATCATGGAAAAGAACGAACACTCATCATATCATCATGAGCAGGTGTGACGTGAGCCTGCAGGAACACGGCGCAGCACATGTGCACAGCGCTGCCAGCCAAGGTTCAGTGACATGGTGCCTCAGGCGCTGTGCAATGCCACACTGCCAGTATCCCACTACCGCTACGCCACTGAACGAGCATCAATACGTGCAAGCATTGAGCAGCCTGTTTGAAGTGGTCCTAAGCTCACCTAAGCAGACTTCTCAGGACCGGGGCAGCAGCAGACACGTGTTCTTGCACAGCGTGCTTGGTTGCAATCCTTCCACCCACAGCTCATAGATGTCAGCAGTGCAGCAGGCTTACACAAGCATGTTGTTGCCCTTCCTGCTGCTGTGGCTGGTCCAGGTAGACAAGCTATACTTTTGTGCCTCGATTGACAAGTACATCACATGCGGACGCGACGGGACCTTCAGGCTCTGGAATGCTACTGACCTGAAGCACATAAGGACAGTCACCAATGGCACCAGCTGGATCACAGACTGCTTGTATCTACCGCTCAGTCGCAAGATGGTGTTCACAACGATGGACAGAGCTATCACATACTATGACATAAACAGGTGCAGCTGCAAACAGTTGGCTATGACAGCGTCCTGCGGAACTGCTGCTGCAGCTGAGTCTTCTCAAAGTGCCAAAGCTGTGGGTGCTGGTGAACTAGTGACGTCTGTTTGGGAGGTTCACAGACCATTCCTGTCAGGCAGCATACTCCATCTAGCTAGAGGCAAGTTGAACATCATGGTGCTGTGTCCTGCAGGGGCTCTTATGACCTCACAGGTCGTGTATATGCGTCAGGCTCTATGGGAGTGCCACTGGCGCTGCATGTACTGTCAGGTGAGGTGAGACAGCTGCGCAGCTCTCAGATTTGAGACGTTTTTCTCCGGCGAAAAGTTGCAGAGAAGTATACTGTATCAACTTGTGCTGCCAGTGCAGACTGGGTGTGACACACTGTTTGCTAACAGGGCTTAAAATCACCTTGCTCGCAACAGCGGCGGCAGGGCCGCTGTCTTTGTAATGTTGTGAGACAGTGTACTGTCCAAGTCTAGTGAGCAATGCTGCCTACACAAGCACCCAGCAAATTGCTGGAGATGGTGGTGGGACATGTAACGGTATGTTGCTGCTGGTGTGTGTAGGTGATGCTGGTGAACGTGTTGTGTATGGCGACAGCAAGGGAGCTGCTGTGTTGCTGCTGTGCGGGTCAAGGGAACTGCCAGCAAGAGACCTTGTCAGCATTGACAACCACAAGGTACACTTCACACAACGATTCTAGACCTTAACGTTCCTGCTCGCCCAAGGTAGCAGCAGCTTGCCAGGTTGCGGCCATTACCCTTGTGCTGGTAGGTCTGCAAGGCAAAGGCGTGTTCACAGAGGACATAGGACCATGGCCTATGCTGGCGGCTGTGTCCAGCGGTACTACCTGGGTCTTCTAGGGTGGCTCAGATAGGTTGTAGGGTGGCTCAGAACCAGCCCCAACAATGATTAATAATAATTCACCTTGATGTGTTGCTGTACTGCAGGACTACATCTACTTGCACAAGGAGCATTCAGACTGGATCACAAAGATTCAGTGGATTCCTGAAGTCGGCTTAGTGAGCAGCAGCTTGGACACCACCATCAAGACGTTTGACATCAACCGGGAGCGCATCACACACACATGCACACACCATGCCAAGGGAGTGCACAGCTTCGTGTGGTGCAAGGCGTACAGCTGTTTTGCTAGCTGTGGACTGGAGAGGGACGTTACGGTGTGGCATGTGAGTTATCACATAGCTGGGACCTGCATGCTAGCAGCGGCCAAGCTGGCATAGCCAACTTCCTCTTTCAGACCTTGAATGACTGGTGGTTGTACCAGTGGGGTATGTGAAAAGTGTGGCAGCATACAACTTTTGCGGCATTGTCATAGTTGTTGGCCGAACCTGTGTATGTCCAGAAGTAAAGTTTAAGGTGCACTCATGCTTTGACCCAAGGCGCTGATCTGTTGTGTGTTATGTAGGGCACGACAGGCCGCAAGCTTGGTGAGCTGCGCGGTCACACCAGCAGTGTGTGCGGCATTGCTCTGGATGACAACCTCAACCACGTGTTCACACTCAGTATTGATAAGAGCATCAAGGTTTGGGACTTGAGGAATCACAAGTGTCTACAGACTATCTTGGAGGTGGGAGGGGTGTGCATGGCAACAAACAGGCCGGGTTGCAAGACGCAGCTGTTAATGCAGCAAACATGAATCTGGCTGATATCGGCTGGTCAGCTACATGTAGCGCTTCACAGTGTCTATGAGTGTCAAGCACCTAAACTGCCACTGCAAAACGCCGCCGGATGTTGGCTTCAGCAAAGGATTGATGGCAGTGTTCTCTCCAGCTGTAGCCTATCAACAGAGCTGCAGTGTTGCCTGCATGACGAATCTGTATGGACTGTTCTGTGAATGTCACCAAACCTTGTGTGTGTCTGTCTGTGTTCAGGATGATTGGCCTCGCCATGATGACAGCCAGCCCACATGCATCATGTATGACAGCAGCAAGCGGCGGCTGGTGACTGCTAACCACAGACCATATGTCTGGCAGCACAAGGTGAGATCTCTCTAGCCTAGACCGGGGACCTGCGGCTGTGCTCATTCACAAGTGCAGCACATGTGACTCATGCGGTGGTGATTGGACACCAGCCCAGGCCCAACAGCAAAGATGAACCCCATTGTAGCACGTCTCTGCCTTGAACGAAGAGAGCTGCTTCTATAGCCATTCAACGATGCAGCATCTGCCAGCCCACCCCAACAGTGAAGCGCTGATTTGGGAGTCAATCGTGCTGTTGATTTGCTTGCTGCAGGTGATCACCCAGGACCGCACAGGTCACCGTGAGCCTGTGAGAGGTGCCCTGTACAACAGTGTGTTTGCCGTGGTGGTCAGTGTAGATGAAGGAGGGACTACGTGTGTGTGGAACATGCAGGTAGGGCGGGGGCAAGGTGGGCACACAATGAATGCTCTCTCTCAGATCATTGTAGCCAAAGCAGCGCTCATAGGTGTCTCAGAAGTGTTGCTTTGATAAGTGATATACCAGCTGCGGCAGCAATTGTAGAGGCTACCTTATGCTGGAGATGCAGACTCTGCCAAGCAAATCAAGTGGCTGGTGTGCACATATGCCAGCGGCTTGGAGTGCCAGAGCGCCTCGATTGTAGCGAATCTCTAGCCTGACCCCCCCCCCCCCCCCAACGCCCCAACATTGTTTGCAGGATGGTTGTCGAGAGGGTCGTTTCACTGGTGGTCATGAGAACAGCAAAGTCACTGCAGTCAGCTTTGATCATGGGCAGAGGCGGCTAGTTACCGCAGCGAATGACGGCACAATGATCATGTGGAACTTCAACAACGGAAGTTTGATCAAGAGGTGGGAGTACTGCTAACTAGCAAGTCCTGACTTGCTCTTGTTTGTGCCTGATATGTGCATGTGCAGATCGGCTGTGTCAGGTGTCCAGAGGTTCATCTGCATGACAGCCACACAGTAGAAGGTAGCTCCCAGGATTTAAAAGTTGGTCACGCAGTTAGCTGCGGCCTTGCAATCCAGTCGGCTGATAAACCCCGAGATGCTACAGCAGCCAGCCCAACCGCATGGCATTGTTGTTGCAGGTTCTCTCATGATCAGGAGCCTCTTGAGATCACTGAAGTGCTGTTTGCTCGGGATGAAAAACGAGGATCAGACATCGTGTATGCAGCAGGGTGGAATGCAAAGGTGAGTTACAGCATCCCTCACCAAATTGCAAAACTCCAAACGATGCCGTTCAGCAGTGAGCAGCTGCACACGTCTGGCAGTTTGGCACATCACACTACGTTTGACGTATTGGTGATTCTCTTGTTTGCATGACACCTTGGTGCAACGTCATTGGACCAGCCTGAAATCCTGAGCTGTGACTGATGCCATGCCATGGCCTACTTGCATCAAATTGAAGACGGTAAGTGACACAATATGTTGCTACATAGAGACATTCACAGGCACAAACCAGCTCTGGCTGTTTGCCCCTGGTGCTGCAGGTCTTTGTGTGGGAGGATGAAGACGACGAGGTTGTTGACACATACAAGATGTATGAGGGGCATACAGAGGACATACTGGCTATGGCAGCTTACCCACGCAAACAGCTGCTGGCAACAGGTATCCTTGCATGAGGCCATGGCTGTGCATGCGAAAGACAGCACAATCATACAACAAACAGTGAGGCACATTTCTTGGCGTCTCCGTACACGACCAACAGAATGATACTAGCTGACTGCAGGACAAGCTATCTTTGCACAAGGCCACGTCTGTGCATGCGCATGATACTCTGTGGTGCTTGCAGCGGCTGACGGCATGGGAAATCCTACACTGACCTATAGAGTCACGTCTCCGCGGGACCGACCATGCCATGTAGTTAAGCCACTGATGTAACAGATGCTAGCAATGCCTGGCCACTGGGTTTGCACATACTGGAGTCGTGGTTCTGAAACAGCGGTCACAGGTGTTAGCCAGAGAATGCGTCACAAGGCACACCCAAAGTCCAACACCAGCTTGGTATGACCAGCTCCCTATTGTTGCTTCTGCTGGTTGTCATAGGTGACTACCAGGGCAAGATCATCATCTGGGGTCTGATGACAGGAGAAAAGAAGTCTTGGCTTAGTCACAGGTGACTCTCCTGCACAAGAGTCGTGCTGCAATTTGTTCAGACAGCAAAAGCGGTTGTCCAGCTTCAGCAGCACAGCATAGCCTTGGCAGCAGATTGTGCCGAATCTTTCACAGCGCTTGTAGGGTCCCGTCTATGTCTCTGCCCAGGGTGACATGTGCATCTGTATGCATGGAAAGCCCGGTATAGGTGATGAATCTCTCCACAATTGCTGAAGGCTCTATGCTCAAACATGAAAGGGCCAGTCCAAAGCCCAACACTCCTGAGAAGATTGCAAGTTCGCACTTGCTGCTTAGACAAGGATGCGGCTGTGTGCTGACAGAGTTGCGCCCATCTGTCGTCTGCAGGGCTGAGCGTTACGAGACCAGTATAGAGAGACTGATATGGCTGCCAGCCTACAGCCCCCAGCAGCGACAAGCAGCAGCGTCAGCAGCAGCCGCTCTCACCGCCTCCACAGCATCACTGGCAGTTGGATCAAACCCTAGTGTTGCCAGCTTCTTTGCTCCGGTAGGGTCTGAGGTTTCAATAGCAGGCGGGGTGGGTCAGCAGCAGCAGGGAAGAGCCAGCTTGGCAGCAGCAATGCCGTCATCTGCCGCAGCAGAAGCCGGGCGGCCCAGCAGCAGTAACAGAGATTCGAATGCGCATGGAAGCTCAGCAGTAGCAGGAGCTAGTGGTGATAGTGAAAGCCCGGTGCAGCAGCTAGATGTCGGTGATGAAGATCCTGATGCTGTGCTGCTGCTGTCAGCGGGTGCTGATGGTGTCGTGAGAGTGTGGAACATAAATAATCTCGGACAGGGCCAGATGCTGTGTACATTGCCAGGTAGGGTTCTCGTGTCTGCAAGTATGCAGGTGTTTCAGTCATGCTGGTGACATCTCCTGCTGTTCCTTCCGCAGCTTGGACGGCGCGGGTGGGGTGGGGTGATGGTGGTGGTGGGGCGGGAGGGCTGCAAAGTCCGTATTTACCACCTGGTTGGCTTTGTGTTGTGCTCGCATTGGAGCCTGTGCCGCTGCTATCTAGTCTACTGTGGTAACTCAACAGCCAACTTGTGCAGCGTGATGGCCCCGCTTTGGTATCTGCAGCATTCTTTGGACTCAAGGTTGAAAGCACATGTGCTGTGCCCTCAATGACTAGCCTGAAGGTTGTGTCAACAAGGTTCCCCTAGGTAGTCTGAATCCCTGACACCACTTTTCATGGCTGCTGCTGGCTCACAGGTGCTCAAGCAGTGCTTGATGTTGTCTCAGCAGCTGGTGTGGACGACCAAGCAACAGTAGTGGTCCTAGGGGACAGCGGCGGGCACCTGCGGGTGTTTGATGTCAGTGCAGGAGTAGACACAAGCAGCAGTGCAGCAGCAAGCGC
>NSMO01003338.1:11566-22768 GCA_002588565.1 Coelastrella sp. UTEX B 3026
TTGGCAAGACCCCAAGGGGATACGCAAGCGGCCACCAAAAGCTGAAGGTGATGGAATGTTCTTGAAGGTGAGCTGCTGTCTACAGTGCACTACAGCTGTATCGCCATGAGGTGTGCCTGCAGCCTGGTGTGTCTAGCTGTTGCATCGGGTAGTGATGCGTATTGGTTGGTAGAGCAGAGGCAGCATGGTCAGCTAGAACCCGGATTGCATTCAGTGGTGGTTATGAGGTGCGTCTGAGGTCCCTGGCTTAGGTGCAGCGGAGCGAACGCACCTCAAAGGCTCTGCTACTGTCTAATTTTCAGAAAGGGGGGCAACAGGCGTAACTTTGTAGCTGTTGCCTATTGGAAGCCAGGGAGGTTAGTGTGCAGCCCTGTTCAACTACAGCATGTGGCTAGATACTGCTGAAAGGGCCACAGTCTTGTGCGGGGCCTGCATAACGGTTTGCACAGCATGATGGTTTGCACAGCAAGCTTGTCCCTGGTAAAGCATCCACAGCCTGTGTGACTTGTACTGTCCCGCAGCCCACTGACAGCCAAAAGAGGCAAGACAGCAAAGTAGCAAGCAGCAGTCCTAACAACCACAGCAGCCAACCCCAGCAGGCTACAGCAGCAAGGCAGTCAATGGCACCACAGCAGCGCAGAGGCAGCACTGTTGCAGCTGGTGGGGGCAGGAGCAGTGTCATATCATCAGCGCAAAGTCAGCAGGGTGGAGCAGCAAGCACTGGCGACCTGCCTGTGCCGTCCAGTGTTGACCCTGGGCAGTTGAATATGGCTACACTGGTCCTGCAGGTGAGGAACCCCGGCCGGTGGTGGCTCTTTTCAGGTCCCAGATTATGACCTTGCCCGGCCAGGTTTGCTGCAGGAAAGGCAGCGACATGTATAGCCTTGAACACTGCAGTTGAGCGTTGATTAGACGCTTCTGGCGCACAGAGTGCTGGAAGCAATGGATAGAAGGATGATGTGCTGTGCAAATAACACCACACATTGCATTTAGTGGTTGAGGCTTCCGTAACATCTACATAATTGAGGGCCGCAGATGCTGCTTGCCCATTGTGTGGATGTGGTGTTGTTACTGGGGAGTGAGTGAAGAGCATTGGTATCATCTTCACCGCTTGCTTGGTGTTTTGTCCATTGGCAGGAAGGCAAGCAGAAGCGTCATGAATCTATGGTGGCCAAGCCCGTACAGCCCCACTGTCAGCTGACAGTGCATGACCTGCAGGATGTAGAGGGCACCGCAGGGGAGATACTGAAAGCAGCAGCAGACAAGCGAAAGGCCAAGGGGCGGCATCTCCAGGGCAGTGCTAGTTCAAACAGCCATATAAGTAGCTGGAGTGGTGTGAGTCGCATGAGCAGGCCAGGTTACAACTGGAGGGAGCAGCGATAGGTCATAGGGTGCTGTCGAATGTGCACCAAATGAAGCTGTGTTGTGTGACTGCTGGGGTCACATGATCGGGACTTTTGTGCGGTGGCATCTTTGCTCCGGACGGTAACTGTCTTGTCATGTATATGCGCAGTTGCGCAGTTGCGTTGCCATTACTTCAGTGCCACTCTGTAGAGCGCTGCATAAAGTATCGTAGGTACTTGTAGGCCTAAGGGGCTGAAGCACGTTCATCGTCAGCAGTGCATTACGATGCACGGAAGACTGCCGCAGCATCAAGCGCAGGGGTCGCGTACTAGATTTGGTGGACGGGCTTCCCGGCATCTTCAGCCTTCGTTGCCGCCAGCTGCTTCCAAGGCGCCGTCCCGACCACGTCTAATGGCACAGCAGACGTACAGTATGGTACAAGGGCTGTTTGTGCATGCAGCAGTGGTCAACGGCCAAAGCAACACAGCAGACAGCACTGAGGAGCTCCACTCCCTCGGCGTGCCTCTGAGGCCATACAGCAACACAGAAGCGCTTGCAGCCGTGTCGAGCAAGTCTTTCACCTGCACTATGTGCGGCAAGTGCTGCACGATGGCTGAGGATGCCGAGGTGAAGCAGTAGCTGGATGGCTTTCGCATAACAAACCCAACGCGCATGCTGTGCTGCATGCATGTAATCTAGGTGGGTTCTGTAGCTAGCTGCATGTCTAATCAGCTGTCTACTGGAGTTTTCATCGCAGCAGCTTTCCTTGTACATCGGCTGCAACAATGTGCCTGCTGCTAATGCCGCCTGTGCTGTGCCACAACAGCCATCAAGCACCCCAGTTTAGGTTTAGGGTTTCGGCTTAGTCAGTGTGTGCCATTCTGCTTGCGCATTTCGGTCTTCCAATGGCCCTGCACTGTGTGTTGAGCTGCCACCTGGCCTGCTACTGTCTAGGTGCAACGCTTCAGGATGGTATGCAGTAATCCCGTTGCTGTTGAAATGCATCAAGTGCCGCAACCACCTGGCTACGCTGTGTCCTGCATCCAGGTGTGGGTCAGTGATGCTGAGGTCTTAGCTATGGCCAACTACCTCAACATAACCACAGCAGCCTTCACCAGTCTGTACTGTCAGCCCTATGAGAAATTGCCTGGCTGGAAGCTCCTACTCAACAAACAACAGCAGCAACAACAGCAGCATCAGTCAGCACATGGCCCTGCAACAGCAGCAAACATCGCAGGACAGCCTGGCGGTGCAGTGTGTGTCTTTCTGGACGAGAATATGAAGGGTTGTACTGTGTACCCTGTGCGGCCGATACAGTGTAGCACATATCCTTGGTGGCCTGAACTGATGCCAGACAAGAACTGGCTGCTGGAGAAAGGTGGGCTGGGGGTGGTGGCTATCTTTGTACTTGCTCTGCTTGACGCTTGAACCTGGCCAGATATTGCCAATGCGGGAAACGCCGTTGGTTCAGCCTGGACTTGATGTTGGGCAGGACTCTCTGCGTGGCCTTGCAACCAGCCTCCAGCCTTCTGATGGCAAACCATGTGTTATTCTTGCTGGCACCTTTGGCTCACGAGTGTGCTGATTTGGTGCAATTTGCAAGCTGAGATGTGAGACTGGGTCTGGAGCACAACTGTAGTGTGTGTGATAACAGCCTGACTGCCAGTGGCATGCAATTGCCCGTCTGTGCAGATTACATGTGTGAGGGTTTCAACCACCCAGATGCTGAGCCCCTGGACAGATGGCATGCAGCACAACAGTTGCAGAAGGCAACTCAGCACACAATGGCACTGGAAGCAGCAAAGCCAGTAGGATGGGATGCAGTACAGCAGCTGTATGGGGGTGACCAAGACCAGCCCCCTTCTTGAGTGAGATGGGAGCAGCAGCAGCAGCAGCAGCAGCAGCAGGAGCAGCGCTGTAACGACACAAGAGCTTTCGCGTGCAGAACACTGATTCCATGTTGTATATCAGCGCCCGTTACTTGCTGGGGCACTTCAGCCACTGAGTGATGCGCGTTGACGATTGAGCGGTGTCCAACGGGTATTGCTGACTCAGCAAGCACCGGGTGCCCCAGCAAGCAACGCTGACAGTGTCCAACACTGCTTGCGGCACGGTAGCACACCAGCGGCTGCCAGCGCCCTTGCAGCAACAGCCAGGGTAGCTTGAGCCATCCAGGCCAATTGCACTGCTTGACGAAGCGGTAGCTAGCAGCAGCAGCAGCAGCAGAGGCCGAGCAGATCTGCTCTAGAGCTTGCTTTCAGCATCAGCAGTATACCACAGCGATGACTCTTTAGCAGTATGATAGAGGGATGGTATGTTGATAGTAGAATGCAGCAGCGGCGGGCCAGGCTATGTATGGTTCAGCCAGGCACCAAGGAGCCGGCAAAAGCAGCGGCTGGTGAAGCACCGTAGAAGGCACAACACGCTGTGCGCCCCACTTCATGGCGAGCCTCTTGAGTTGCTGCTGGTTGTTGAGCCTTGAGGGCCCCCACCAATATGGTTTTGGGACCTCACAGAGAACATCGATATCGCGGCAAGGCCGATTGTCAACGTCTTATGCTATGGCTTACTGAGCTTGTGTTGCTGGTGATCAAGCCGGCACTGCTGGGCCAACATTCTGCTGTTGGGTACATCAGTCGAGGCTGCCGCTGGTGGCAGTAATCTGATTGGACTGCAACGGGTGGATTACGCATCAAGTCTCTAAGCTTCGGGTATGAATGAAACAGCTGTACACGTGTGGGCATCAGGTCAATACAGTATGAGTGTCGTCTAAACAGCACTCACCAGCCAACAGCAGCACTAGACGTTGCCTGACTTCAATGTGTGGGTCTGGCATCATGCCGACATGCCAAAGTGTAGCAGCAGGTGTGTGTATAGCAATGAAACGCCACCTCCTGCCCAATGACTGCCATGCGGACTTCAGGGATCATCTGTGTCTTGGTGGCCCAGGACGTTCAGCCATCGGTGCACACCCATGAGCCCCGCATGCGCAGAAACACCTGGGGTCATAAGTGGTGACTTATCATAAGTCGGCATCGGAGAACTCACTCATAAGTGTAACTAATGGGTTAACGTTTGGCCACTGGCAGGGTCACTGAGCTGCAACGACGGAACTACTGACGTTTTGCTGAGTACCATCGGCAGTACATTGTGAGGTTGAACGTTTCACCACACAACCGAGGACCCCGCCGGGCGATGCAACAATCATAGCCAGCACCTTTTGGTATCTCAGTTCATGCTACTAGCATGGCATGGGGCTGGCGACTGACATCAAGAAGAAGAAGATGAATGACCCTTTCCGACTGACATCAAACTCAGCTTACAAATCATGTACTACGGCGCTGCGGGTTGCTGCTGGTTCGCGCCCGACTGTGGAATGATATGCGCTCAGCCCTAGCGTCAGCAGCTGCAGGACAGTCAGCCATCCCCAAAGTCCTAGGTTTCAGCAGGACCCATGGCAATGTCTCTTCAAGCTCAGCAGCCAGCAGGGGTTTCTCAGCTGCTGGGCCTGTGGTCTTGTGGGAAGTTGACCTGGCGAATCTGTCGCCAGACATAAAGGATGTCCAGCAGTACTGAGGGACTCATGATGGTCACTGCAACATGTCGTACATACGGGCTACATTGCCTGCTGTCATGCCACCAGCGTGAGGCTTTTGAGAAAGGTGTCGGCAGGCATCAGGCTGTGGCGGGCAGTCATATAGGCCCGGCGACGTTGCAGTGTGATAAACCCCGGAAGACAGTAGCCAGTCTTTGTTGGTGCTCCGTCAAGACTGACCACTTGGCACTGCCTCCACGAACTGCCACGAGCCTGCGTCAGCACTGCCGGTTGGCATGCCGGTTGGTCCGGTGATTCATTCGTCATCATTGTCTATACCATCTGTGCAATGCGCAGGAAGCGCTTCAAGTAATGCATTTGCTCACTGAAAAGCATACTATGTGTTATCACGCGGTCAGCTCAGAGCCAAAAACAGTTCACAGTTTGGTCTACGTGGGCCCACGTCCCTGTCATATGCATGTCAGTGGAAGGTCTGCACAGGCCCAAATGGTCATTGTTGCGCAAGTCTTAAGGGTGATCGCTGGTGCACGAATGGAGACGAAGGCGTTCCGAAAGCGCAAACAAGGTCTCGTCAAGTCCCAACCTAGTCCAGACCTGAGATCATCCCAACACCGCGTCCGAGTTGCCCAGTCTACGTTCTCAGGTGCGCTGTAATGTATTGTAGTGATTTGCATCAAGCGGAGCTGCTGATCCAACCGCAGACCTTGCATGCACTCTGCATTTTGCACACTGTCTTAGGGCAGTTGTCTCAGATGCTATTGTTGCCATCGATTTTACACGCTCACCACGCTTAGCTCGTCGCCCAAGCTTGTGTTGCTTCTGCTTACCAGCAGCTCACATAAACTGGCCGGGGAGTGCCTTCGGAATCACCGATACCGATGATCCGGCGCTCCGCAGCCAAGACTATCTTCTCAATAACTCAAAACCATGCTACTCGCAACACATGACGAGTAACTGTTGCCTCTGCAGGCTGACCTGCGGGAGCCCTCCACACTCCACGATGTCCCGCCGAATAACCCTGGTGCTGCTGGGCTGCCTTTTGGGCTGCCTGGCCACCTCAGCAAATGCTGACACGGCCTCGGGAGACGACATCAATGCGGAGTTACTTGGCATCGCGCCTGTCACAGAGTGAGTATTGAGTCTTTGTACATGTAGCAAGCTTAAGCTGCCTCGGCATCTGGATGCTTTGGATGAGTCTGTGATCATTGTGTTTCTGACCCCAGGCCGGGCTTGTTGTCAGCAGCAGCTTTGCAGAAGATGTTCAGCTGCTGATACCGTGGTACACAGTTGCCTGGTGCTGCAACCGGTGCTGCCTCTTCTCTGCACTGCTGTGTGTAATATCTGCGTGTCAGCTGCTGCTGCTGCCACTCCCACTAATCGGCAGCCTGCCGACAGCAGGGCAGGTGCCATACCTGCTTACAGCAGCTTTGGTCCAGTGCCGAAGCATCACCATCCACCACAGCCTGCCCTCTCGTAAACTGTCATAGCACAGCATGCGCTGTTCAACCTGCAATCTGATTTTAATTACATGACTGGTTAACCAGAACGTTCTCACTAACTGAAATACTCTATCGCTGTGCTTTACTATTCCTGCAGTCTCATTGCCCCGACCTCTGCAGCGCGTGCACTGACTGCCGCCAAGGACGCCAAAGTTGTTACTGCGATCACGGCAACCGAAGGCTGGGGCGACAATGATAACAATGACCATAACCGTTGGAACGGCCATTGGTGGCATCACTGGGGACGTAAGATGTTGGATGCTGAAGCTGCAACTGTCACCACTGGCGCCGCCAATGCTGAAGGCTGGGGCGACAATGATAACAATGACCATAACCGTTGGAACGGCCATTGGTGGCATCACTGGGGACGTAAGATGTTGGATGCTGAAGCTGCAACTGTCACCACTGGCGCCGCCAATGCTGAAGGCTGGGGCGACAATGATAACAATGACCATAACCGTTGGAACGGCCATTGGTGGCATCACTGGGGACGTAAGTAGATGAGTGATCAGGCTCCAACTGAATACTGCTAGTACTGGAGGCTGGGGTCCTCAGCACGAGCATCACTGGCCGTGGTGGAGCAGCTGGGGCAAGGAAACAGCAGCACACAAAGCTGATCAATGGCCAGATTTGCAGCTGATCAGATGACATAACCATGTGGTGCATGATCCACCACATCAAGCATATTACTTACCAGCAGATTTAGTTGTGTTTGCACCGGCTGTTGGATCTCAATCCTGATTGTCATCGTACCTGATCGTACCCGTGATATGTTTACCACCAATTGTGAGCTCGTGTCTTTTGTTGCTGGCACTGCTTTTGGCTAGGAACCGTTCATTGAATGCTTTGATCGTTTTTGGTCCGGATCCAAGTTTGGTATGAGCAACACAAGTTTTGTGTCTACTGGATGGCAACTCGGTGCTTTTGGCTGGCTCAGTCTCAAGGTGTCTGCGGCACAGATCTTTTGGCATGGTTGTGATCAATAGCATAGCATCATTCTGATTTGTTTTTGCTGGCTTTTCAGCAACTCTACTGAGCACCAGATTCAACTTTACAAGTCTGTCTATCAGCACAATCTGCAGCCGATGATGGTTTGGCGCTGTATGGCTGCATGTGTGTGCTAGCAACACATGAATTCGGCTGCCAGTGCAAAGGCGGCATTTTTATTGCATCGGAATTTTCATGCTGTGGTGCCAGATGTTGTTGCCGCGCATGTCACTCCAACATGCCACATCTGCAGCTGATACTCTTGTGAACGCTTATCCGTTGTTTGACTGCATATTCATGCGCTTGCGTGGCGCCTTGTTTGCCATTGATGCATCAGCAGTATGGCCATCCACATATCGATTTGTCACTGTGTCGCTGTGTTTGCTCCAGTGCATCAGCACCTACTTCTCTGGTTGCCAAGACATACTGCTTGTATATTTGCTGCTTGTTAGGCTGTACTTGCAGCTGCAGCAGCAGCATCACCAGTTGCAGTACTATAGCCTAGATGTATAGCGCTTGCATGACTATGTGCTGGTGAGTTACCACAACCAATGTCGTGACCCGTGCGTGCTGTTTATGCTGGCTGGTTTAGACAGAAAAGCATGGCTGGGTTGTGCTTTGCACGTGTGCCACAGTGGGCCTAGTGGGGCTCAGTGTTTCACACCGAAGGCTTGCAAACCTATCCAATCGTGTACTATATAGTATCATACATATATAGTATTGTATCATGACTGGAAGCGCTGTTGCGACCACGACTTCAAGGCGTCGTTCAAGTCTGTTACACACTGCTATCATGGATGCTATCATGGTGTTTTGTTGTCAAGGTTCGAGCGGAGATGACTAAACATCCAGTCCTTTTGCTTATTTTGACTTTGACCAGACATGGTGTCTTTGAGGTGCTTCTTGACATGGTTCACTGCTATCCGTTGTGTGAGTATACCCATTTCGGCACATCAACGCTTTGATCAACCTCATTCCTTGCCTTGCCCCAAACTTCATACCTGCCTGTTATAACCTTTTTACCCTTGATCGGATAGCACAAACATGCCCCTACAACTGCAGAAGCCATAACCGTTTAACTGGCAGCCATTTTCTGGCAGATCCTGCAATGAGTACTCGTTGCTGCAGTGCTTGGGTTGCCTTGTCTACAATTGTTGACATGTTGTCATTGACTAGTCATACCGCGTGGTATTGTACCATACTATCTTCAACCTGCGTTGCTGCATGGCATACGGTGTTTCTGCTATCTGACACGGTGCTTGCAGTGCTTCTGCTGCATGAAGGCTTCAATTCAGCGCCTGTTTTGCTCAGTTGTTAACGGAGATAGGCTACTTACTAGAGGGTGATGGACTTGGACAGTTGCATGTGTCACAGTGTACATGTGCTGCTTTCTCAAGGTTTGCATCTGGCAGATCCTGCTAAAAATACTCGTTGCTGCAGTGCTTGGGTTGCCTTGTCTACATTTGTTGACATGTTGTCATTGACTAGTCATACCATGTGGTATTGTATATGTTATTGTACCATACTGTCTTCAACCTGCGGTACGGCATGACATACGGTGTTTGTGCTATCTGACATGGTGCTTGCAGTGCTTCTGCTGCATGAAGGCTTCAATTCAGCGCCTGTTTTGCTCAGTTGTGTCTCGCCACAAGGCATGAGTGATATCATGGCATGAGTTGGCTCGATACCACCCCCACTGAGTGGGCTTTTCTGCCTTGAAGGTGTCCCCTGAGGGTGGTCTAATCTTGGTGTGCTAGTGTGGCTGAGCCACCAAGTACGTCCCAAAGCCTTTGGGCCGGAAAGCGTAATTCTTCATCTCCTTCTTCTACGAGCCATGAGGCACAGCACTAGTACTAAAGGTTGTGTCCTCGACCCCCAGCAGTAATCGGTCATCTGTGGTGTTTGGCGCTCATGCACTGCTCGCACTGGCTGCTGGGCCTGTGGTCTTGTGAGAAGTTGACCTGGCGGCGCCGCCAGATATGGAGGATGTCCAGCAGTACTGAGGGACTCATGTTGGTCACTGCAACATGTGTCGTACATGAGGCTACATTGCCTGCTGTCATCCCACCAGCGTGGGGGTGACCAAGAACAGCCCCCTTCTTGAGTGAGAAGGGAGCAGCAACAGCAGCAGGAGCAGCGCTGTGACGACACAAGAGCGCTTACGTGCAGTATTGAAATCGTGTCGTCTATCAGCGCTCACCACTTGGTGAGGCACTTCAGCCACTGAGTGATATGCGTTGACGATTGAGTGGTGTCCAACGGGTACTGCTGACTCAGCAAGCACCGGGTGCCTCAGCAAGCAACGCTGACAGTGTCCACCACTGCTTGCGGCATGGTAGCACACCAGCGGCTGCGAGCACCCTTGCACCAACAGCTAGGGTACTGTGAGCCATCCAGGCCAATCGCGCTGCTTTGTGAAGCAGTAGCTAGCAGCAGCAGCAGCAGCAGCAGCAAAGGCCAAGGAGATCTGCTCTAGAGTTTGCTTTCAGCGTTGGCGCTGCCAGTGGAGGTGCGTGAGCGTGGGATGGCAGCACAGGCTAGTGAACAGCCAGTCAGCATGGCCGTTGGTGATTGGAGCACTCAGCAGGCTTGACGGAAATGGCCATGCCACTGATGATGCTTTGTTGCATTGGCTCAGTCACTTTGATGCTAGTCAGCAGCTGCATAGTTGTGCTCAGTGATGTGAATTGCTCAAGGACAAATGCACTGCTGGCAATCCTCAGCAGCTGCAGCCGGTGCATGGACAGAAGTGGCATGCCAAACACGGTCTGCGAGCCTGCGCTACGTGCAAGATCTTAGACGATGTAAATGCTTAATTTGGAATGTTCAAATTCGTGCTATGTGCCAGCACGTTTCTGAGATAAATTAGTTCTGGACAGTTCGCGCTTTGGTCTACGTAGGCCCGCGGTCCTGTTGATTCATGTCAGTGGAAGCCTCACAGCCCTTCACTGAAGGGCAGGTCAAGTAACTGATCACTGGAGGAGAAGAAGAAGAAGAAGAGAAATTGCCTGGTCACTGAAGAACTAACCGGTCACTGGTCGCGAAGGTATTAGATGACAATTGGGCTAGTTCAAAGACACGTGTGTGCTGAGCAACCGAGGCGCGTTTCGCCCTTGCTCAAGGGGCTCGTCAGTCGGCATAAAGAACACACAGACACGGCCGTGTGCCCGCGGGCAGGCATGTGTTGACACTGTCAATGCATATGTGCCATGTGCAGGGAGCGCTGCGAGTAATGCAACAACTCTTTAAGCATTGTTCAAAAGCGTTCTCTCTGTAGTAAACACGTTGTCAGCTCAGACACAACATGAATTCACAATCCGGTCTACGTGGGCCCGCGTCCCTGTCATATGCATGTCAGTGGAAGGTCCGCATAGGCCCAAATGGTCGTTGATACACAATTCAGAAGGATGATTGCTGTTGCGCGAGTGGAGTTGAAGGCGTTTCGCAGTGTCGATATCGCAAACAAGTCCGGTCAAGTCACAATCTAGTCCAGACCTGTGATCATCTCCATCACCAGGTCCGAGCTGCCCAGTCCACGTCTTCAGGTGCGCTTTGATGTATCGTAGTAATTTGCATCGCTCCGAGCTGCTGATTCAACCGCAAACCGTGCATGCACTCTGCATATCGCACACTGTCTTAGGGAAATTGTCCCAGATGCTATTGTTGCCATCGATTTTACACGATTATCACTTTTGATTCCTCGCCCAAGTTTGTTCTTGCTCCTGCTTGCAGCAGCTCACATCGTGTGGCCGGGGAGTGCCTACGGAATTACCGATATGATCCGGCGCTCCGCAGCCAGGACTGCCGTTCTCAGTA
>NSMO01003342.1:5127-25358 GCA_002588565.1 Coelastrella sp. UTEX B 3026
TAGACCGTCAGCCAGACCCCGCATGCTATTCCAAACAACCTGCTGGGCACCCGCACATGTATGTAATGCGCTCACATGGCAGCCTAGTCTACGTGGACCGCTTGTAGTGGCTACTTCAGTGGGTATTAATCCTAGAGCGCCTTCATGCCAGAGCAGCTTAAGATGCATCCATGCTGTATACGCTATCTTGGCGCGTACAATACCCGTCAATGCAATTTTGCGCGCCTATAGAGGCCGCGCAGGTACTATCTTGGCTTTCAAGCACTTGCACCAGGAGCTGCTGCAGCCGGTGCCATCCCCACAAGTAGCTATGCTACAGATTCCACAAATGCAGCAGATGCTGCACACCAAACAAACCTGGTAAGCAGCTAATGCGCGCAACTTCTGTCTGCAGTAGCACATCGGTTCACACTTGTTTGCTTCTCCACACCCATTGGCCTCTTGTTTGCTTACCCAAACCTCTTAGCCAACGCAGCTATGTTGGAGGCAGCAGTCAATGACAGCAATGCCATGCCAACAACATTAAAGTATTACACCCTGTTACACCCTGAATTCGAACAGACTGCTGCAAAATTACCAAGAGGCTTTAGCATGTATAAGAAGCATGTGAGGTTTGCAATGCACTCAAGTGAATTCCTGACTCCCTTGCCGCTCTCGCACTAAGAGTACCCTGCTGACCATGCTGGCTTGCAGGTGTGCAGGACGGAAACAGCCAGTGTCAGCAACTGCCCAGAGTTCACAAATAGAGCCTTCGTCCTGCGCTTGCCCACAGCAGTACCTGGCGCCAGCAGTAGTAGCATTGCAGATGCTGGAGGGCCGAAGGTTGCGGTTGTACTGCTGGCAGCTCCAACGCTTGATGAACCAGTGCCACAGATAGTAGCAGGTCAGTAGTAGGAGTTGAACAAAAGTGGCTGATTAACTTGGGTTGCAGCGGCAGGTTACCTTGGAGCTCTCAGGCTTCATTTCAGCTAGGCCAGCATCAAAGTGTAGCAGCCACTGCTAAATTGTTGCTCACCGAGTTCACTGCAGCTGGGCACCCTGAGCTGCTGGTGACTGTGCTGCAAACCTTCAACAGCAATATTCTGTTGCAGTGGTTGTACTGTAACATAACACATATACTTGGCTAAGAAGTGTAAGAAGCCAGAATCCATGCTGGTTGAGTGCAGGCAAGGAAGCTCAGCAGGTTGCAGCAGGAGGCTACCTTGAGCTGTCAGGAAATATAGCAGCCAGGCTAGCAACAGGACAACGTGCAACAGTACAGTGCAGCTGCAATCAATAGTCTGGTGGAGGCTCTGCTGAACCTTTGCACTATGCTAGTGTCGGTGCAGGCTTCGTGTTTGATCGAAGCTGTAGCAGCATGACATCTTGAGAGACATCAGGCCGTAAGCAGCAGGCCAGCATGCCACATGACCCATACGCCTTAATTGGAAACATAACATTGTTCGACCAACCTTTGTACTGTGCATTGACCTTGTCTGCAGGCAAGGAAGCTCAGCAGGTTGCAGCAGGAGGCTACCTTGAGCTGTCAGGAGATATAGAGGCTACGTGTTTGATCAAATTGTAGCAGCAAGACATCTTGAGAGACATCAGGCCATCAAGCAACAGACCGGCGTGCCACAGCACCAATACGCCTGTACTAGAAGCAAAACATTGTTCGCCCAACCTCTGTACTGTGCACCAACAATTTCTGCAGGCAAGGAGGTTGATCAGGTTGTAGCAGCAGGCTACCTTGAGCTATCTGGAGATGTAGCAGCCAGGCTAGCAACAGGCCAGCGCGCAACAGTACCAGTACAGCTACATGAGGTCACGGGGCAAAATGTGCAGCTGGCAAGCGGTCTGGGTGGCCAGGTGGGTCTACTGTTGCAGCACACGGCCCTGCCTTCATGTGTTGCGAGCTTTTGATATTCATAAAATCATGCCAACCGTTTTGAACGAGAGGGCAGTGGATGACCCTGTCCTCCCCAGCTGTGACCGTACTTCACACACCGTTGATAGCAAGCATTGGACCAGAAGGATGCAGCAGGTAGAAAGAAATCAAGTCAGAAAGTTATTCATTTGCATATGTGTGTATACTTGTTGTGCAGGCAGCCCAGCTGCAGAACCTTCGCAGCAGCAAGGCTACAAACGTTCACAGCGGCACCGGTGATGCACAAGTGCTGCTGGAGCTACTGCTGCTGGATACTGGACAGCTGATGCAGAGCAGCATGGCAAACGCAGCAGCAGCAGCAGCAGCTGTCCCTGACAGCAATGCAGCAATACAGGCAGCTAGGTTGCAGCAGCAACCCCAACAGCAGGTGCAGCGGCAGCAGACGCAGCAGCAAATGCAGCTGCAACAGCAGCAGTCAGGGAGACCTGCAGCAGCAGCAGCAGCAGTTGTTCCTCCTGCAGAGCCAGAAGCAGTGCTGTCAGTGGTGGTGTCAGCAGCGATGAATCTGCCTATGGTGCCTGGGTGAGAGTAACAGCTCTTGTCTGCTTGATTCAAACTACCAGCGCAGATCTGCCCTTGTGAAGCTGTGGATTCCGCTCAACAAGCAAGTACTGCGAATGTCATAGGCTTTGCCATTAGTACTTGAGCTAGTTATGCAGCAGCAGCAGCAGCTTCATGTCTGTGGACTGTAAAGTGAGGCCGCTGATGGTGGTGCCAGCAGCAGCAGCAGCAGAATTCTGCACGGTACCAGTCTGCTGCAAGATTTTGCCGGTCAGGCCACAAGGCACCAGCAGCATCAGCACTTGCATTATCTAGAGACAGAGATAAGTCACAGTGATCACCTCATCATCTAGAATGGTGCTCTCCACACCCAGTAAAAAACCATTCAAAACCAACAAAGAATCAGACTAGATGTGACTCAGTCAAGCACTCAGTCAAGGGATTAACAAGGCGCTGCTGTGCTGCTGGTGCTGCTTTGCAGGTCCAACCCTGACGAGCTGGTGCCTCCGAGTGCATTTGTGGCCCTCAAGTCTGCTGCAGATGCTGCTGCTAAGCGGCCAGCACAAGCAAAGACGGCAGTGGTACAGCAAACACAGAACCCAGTGTGGTAAGTGCTGCACAGTATCAATGGAGCCTAGCATACTTGCTGGGCCAGATTACAGCAAACAGTTGTTCCTTTCTGGGTTGTGGAATCATGTGTGCTGCAGGAAGACCGCAGTGGTACAACAAACTCAGAACCCAGTGTGGTGAGTGCTTCACGAAAATCAATGACCATGGAGCCTAGCACACTTGTTGGCCAGCTTCCAGCAAACAGTTTGTACCTATCTGGGTTGTGGAAATATGTGTGCTGCAGGAAGACTGCAGTGGTACAATAGATTCAGTTTCCATTCTGGTAAGTGCTTCACAATATTCATGATTCATGGAGCCTAGCATACTTGCTGGCCAGATTCCAGCATACAGCTGCAATTTACGGCTTCTGAAATCCTCTCTGCTGCTATAGAGTTGTGCGCTACGCTCATTGCTCCAAACTGGTCTGCACCTGGGCCCAGTGTTGGAAATCATGTATGGCCCAGCTTTTGGCAGACAGCATGTGTTGAGGCTTCAGATACGAGCTTGATGGCAGCCAAGCTACCACGGCACCTGGTCTAAGCATGCCCGCCATTTTATATTGCTAGGCAAGCTTGCACTTTGTGTCAACATGAGCAATGGGCATGCCTTTTGAGAACCATGAATCTCCCAGCTGCTGTTGGTTCTGCAAGAGGGAGATGCTGACTGTGACCTGCATCGATGCTCGCAGCCTCTTCCAGCACGTATCTGCTGGCAATGTGCACTATGTGCGATGAGCAGCTGGTCATGTAGCAGTTCAGCTTCTGGGTAGGTCACAGTCAGCACTTCACTTGAATGGGCTTCTTCTGCATCCCCTGCTGCTGCTGCAGGGGTGGCCTGCTGACTGTAAGCTACCCAGAAGCTGAACTGCTGCATGAACAACTGCTAATTGCAGTAATGCACATTGCCAGCAGATGCGTGCTTGTTGAAGCTGCCTTTTGAATGGCCTTCTTCTGCATCTGCTGCTGCTGCGGGGGTGAACTGCTGACTGTGACCTACCAGAAGCTGAACTGCTGGATGAACAGCTGCTTGTTGTAGCAGCGCACATTGCCAGCAGATGCATGCTTGTTGAGGGCGGCAACTCAATGGTCTTCTTCTGCATCTGCTGCTGTTGCTGCCGCAGGGGTGAACTGCTGACTGTAAGCTACCCAGAAGCTGAACTGCTGCATGAACAACTGCTCATTGCAGTGGTACACAGCAGCAACAATCGGGTGCTGGTCAAAGGGGCGATGTTGTTGTCAGGCTTGATACCAGGCCAGCACTACAGCTTGGCTCTGATCTTGTCAGAGTCATGCATCCTGTACATCAATATGCATCTAGGGTTAGGTAAGTTTCAGAGAGAGAGAACTTACAGTGGACACCTCACCATCTAGAATGGTACTCTCCACACCCAAAAGGAAACCGATTGCAACCAACAAAGGATAAGATCAGATGAAACCCTGTCAAGCACTCAAAGATCAGATGAAAGCCTGTCAAGTTTTGTAACAGGTATCAAACTCGAGACCACTTGACTCATTGACACTACATATGACACTCAGACAAGTTACATCTGTTTGTGGGTGCTGCTGCTGCACCTTTCATTGATGCACCTCCACCATTTAGTAAGCAAGCAGTGGTTAGTGACTGCAGAGTGACACTGCTGTCATTTGATACGTCGACAAGGGTCGTGCCTGCTGGCATGCATTCTTTATCCATGTCGACTGCACATGCTTGTTTGTTGCTTCTGAAGAAGTAGCTACTGCTCAAAACACAAGTAGCAAGTCTGCCAGCCGCGGCTTGTGGAGCTGGTTCAGCCGTTGCAAAGCAGTGGCTTTTAGTGCTCTGACACGAGTAATGTCCATGCATGGCACAATGTTTACTGTGGTACAGGTGCCAGCACACAGATAGAGGCCCTGCAAGGCTCTGGCGTGGTGGCAGCAGCAGCAGCAGGCCAACTCAAACTCATGCAGATCAGGCTGTCCGCCAGTCAGCCTCCGCTGCATTCCCTGGCTCTCAAATGCCTGCAACAGCAGCAGCAGCAGGCCGGTAGGTCCGAGGTTTGGGCGATCTTGCGATCTAGCCCACGCCAGATCAGCAGCGCAGGCGGCAGCAGCAGCAGCTGGCAGCAGCCGCTGCATGCAACTGTAGACTGCAGAGAGGGGCGAGAGAAGAACGCTGTTAGTGTTATGCGGAATATCAACGGGCGATCTGGGTTATTGGCTGCTGCTGCTGTTGGGGCTGATGACGATGATGCGACAAATGATTATGTAATCGGGGCGTTACCAATTCAAGCATTGACAGGATCCACTCAGCAACTATGGCCTGTTGACCACATGGTGAGAGGTTTTTAAATCTGCAATCGCGGCAGTGTTTGATATGTTCATTGCAACCCCACAAGATGCAGCAGCGGCAGCAGCAACAGTAGACCTTCCTGGCTTACAAAGTTGTTTCGCTCTGTATGTATGACACCGCGAGAGGCTGTAAGATTGACAACGAAATCGCTTGCATGATCGTCAATCTTGTACATAGGTACTGGTATGTGCCACGGCAGTGCTTGAGCTGCTCATTGCAGAATACCCCGCAAGTTGCGGCAACAGCAGCAACAGTAGACCCTTGTGGCTTATAACGTCATCTGCGGCAGTAGTCATCCTGTCATCAGGCCTTGTATCCTGACCCCAATACTCTCTCAAACTGTTATTGATGCTGTACTGCAGGTGCTGTTGCCTTGTTGGCTCTCAGCACCAATCGCAGCAGTACTAGAACTGTTTGTAGTCACTTACCCCACTAACAGCAGCAGCACCAGCAATAAACCAGCCAATCCTAAAGCCCCTCCCCAGCAGCAGCAGCAGCAGCCTCGAGCAGTATGCTTTGCCCGGCTGCAGCTAGCCAATGCATTACTCAACAGTCAGCAATCCGGGCAGCCATTTCTGCTTCAAGATCTAGCACTTACTGACGCTGCCGCAGCAGCAGCAGATCTGTCAGTGGCAGCAGTACTAGGCAGAGCATCATTTGAGTGCATCACATGGGATGTTGTGGCATATGTAGAGCATCTGAAACAGCTTATAGCGTTGCAACAGCAAGAAGCAGCAGCAGCAGCAGCAGCGGCAAATCAGCGGGCATTGCAGAACAACTTGCAGCAGAGCTTCCAGCAGTTGGAACCAGATCAGACGCCTCTGCAGCAGCAGCAGCAGTTGGATAACAGCAGCAGCAATGCGGGGTTGGCAAATGCTTCCACCACTCAGCAGATCGCAGCAGCCCCTAACGTCAATGTAACAGCCATGAATAACATGTTAGATACATTGGTTAGTGATGTGACAGCAAAGCAGCAGGCATTAGAAAAACTCCAACGGGCTCTGGATGTTGCTGAAAGCCGGCGGGAGATTGCCACTTGCCAAATTCGGGACCTACAGGACAAAAATAGGTGAGGGCTGTATCTGCATCATGTTACCTATGGCATTGTATGTGTGAAAGCGGCAACTCTTATGCTTGACAAAGGTAGCATAACACAAAGTATTACCAGCATGCTTGCACTGACTAGCAAGCGATCAGACAGAAGCAACTCGCGACCCTTCCAACAATTGTAGGGCTGCATGACAACCACAGAAAGACTGAAGCATGCATTTGTGCACAAATCCTCCATGCAACCATAGCAGCACAAGCAGCACAACTAGCACCAAGGCGGCGAAACTAGCACAAACTCAAGTCCTGTGCTCACAAATATCTGGGCTGTTTCTCTGTGTGAAATTGCTTGCAGCCGCCTGACAGCGGACTTGCAGCATCTGCGGCAACTACTGCACGACGAAAAAGAGGCAGCAGCAGCAGCATTCGATGGCAACAGCATTGCAGCATTAGCAGCCAAGAATCCCAGCAAAGACGATCTGTTTCATCAGCTGGGGTTACTTGCTGCAGCTGTGGCAAAAGAACGCACCAGGAATGCGGAACTGGTGCATCGCTTACAGCAGTTGCACGCTGAACAGATTGACGTGCTGGAATTACAGAAGCGCTATGCTGAGCTCCAAGAGGCACATTACCAGCAGGTAGGCGGCTGATTCTGCAATCCAAACAAACTTATTCGTTAGATGTGCGCATGCGGCTGCATCAGCAGGACATAACAGCGAAAACAGATATTGAGTGCTTGACTGATGTCATCTTGTCTGGTCTTTTGTTGGCTTCAACTGGGTTCCTATTGGGGTGTGGAGAGCACTATGCTAGATGGTGTGGTATCCACGGCGACTTCTCTCTGTATAGAAGCAGGTATGCTGAGCTGCTGTGGTTTGGCATTGTGGGTGACGCAGATGTGTCATTCAACAGTGATTGCAGTACCAGCCTTTCCAGTTTTGGGTCTTGCAACAAATGGCAGGCCGGCGGCAAATGATCAACACCAGGGCAATAACAAGCTGCTATATTTTGCCAGCAGCGGATGGGTAGCCTTATGGGTGACATTTTGCAACATGTCAGTAACAGCAGTGAATGGTGTGCATGTTACTTTCTGCTGTCCTGCAGAGTCAGCTGCTAGCCGATCAAGAGACCAACATGGCAACCATCAAAACACTCAAGAAGGCAGTAACAGATCAAGAATCTGTTATAACACGGCTTGAAAAGCTGCTGGCAGCTGCAGTGTGTCGCTCAAAGGAGCTGGAGGGCTGGAAGACCACTTCAGAGGCTTGGCAAGCTGAGGCAAGCAGGCTGAGGTGAGCAGTATGGCTAGTCTGGACTGACCTTGTAAGAAACACTGGAGAGTCTAGCTTGGCTATTGTTGTTGTTGCCTTGGTGCTGTTGGTCATTGCATAGGTGCAAGTAGCTCTGTGGTGTGTCTCAAAGGAGCTGGAGGGCTAAAAAACTAGTTCAGATCCTCTAGAGGCCTGGCAAGCTGGCTGAGGTGCGCAGTGTTGCTAAGTTATGACTGCATATAACATATTATGTGTAATCAACACATTACGAGAGAGAGAGAGAGAGAGAGAGAGAGAGAGAGAGAGAGAGAGAGTTACACACACATACACAGCGAGAGAGACTACAGTGTATATGTTTTCCATCAAAAGCATTTGAGTATAGATTCAGCTTGGAATGGCTGTTGTCGTTATTGTTTCGATACTTTTGGCCATCGTATGGGTGTGTATAGCGCTGTAGTGTCTCGCTCAAAGGAGTTGGAGGGCTGGAAAACCACTTCAGAAGCTTGGCAAGCTGAGGCAAGCAGGCTCAGGTGCCCAGTAATGCTAACTTATGACTGCGCTATCAAAACACAATCAGAGAGTGACAGAGAAGGACAGAGAGAGAGAGAGAGAGAGAGAGAGAGAGAGAGAGAAGTTACAGTGCATACCTCATCAGCCAAGGTGGTAAAGTATACTCAGCTCGGCTGTTATCATCGCTGTTTGGGACTTGTGTCCCTGGCAAGGGTGTGTAGAGTGCTGCAGTGTCTCGCTCAAAGGAGCTAGAGTACTGGAAGACAACACTGTTTGAAGCTTGGCAGGCTGAACCAAGTAGGCTGATGTGTGTAGTGTGGTCAGTTTCGACTGCCTTCACAACCCGCAATACAGCAGATCTCAGAATTCAGCGCATCAGTTGCCCTTTTCAATCCTCTCCACCGCACTCTGATGTGACACAAGGCATGTGCAGTAGCAGCCAGCCGGGGTATCCCTCAACCGGCAAGTTTGATGGTCAACTTGCGTGTGTGCAGGGAGGAGCTGAATCGCCAACCAGTGCAATGGCCCGGATAATGGTCTGTTGCTGCCAGAACGGCTGTCAATTGCACTTGATCTTACAACCCTCTCCACCGTGAACCCTCTCCACTGGTGACTGCAACCTGATCAGACACAAGGCATGCGCATTAGCAGCCAGCCGGGGTTTCTCTCAACAGTCCCTAACCAATGAGCTTGAGGGCTGACTTGCTTGTGTGCAGGGAGGAGCTGAATCGCCTTGCTGCTGCACACCCAGCAGATGATATTGCACAGGCCGCAAGCAAAGCAGCAGCAGCAGTGGCAGACCAGCAGGCAGCAGCAGCAGCACTAACAGCCCAGGAGAATGCGGCGGCTCAAGCCAAGGCTGACTGTAAGTTACATTGTTGGCAATATGCTCAGCAGAACCTGCCTTGGTGTGCTTCTGGACAGGAGCTTACTTGCCCCAAGAGCACTGTGCGATATGTTTGCATGTATCTGTGATGTTACTTGAGTGAGCTGTGCCTGCATATATTGCATAAATTAAGTTGCTGTGCTAGCAGCGCTGCACACTGTATATGAAAATGTTGGCTTATATTGAAAGTTTATGTTATCAGCTTGTGTGGTTCATGCTGTGTTGTAATATACAATAGGATGGAATAATGCAGAGCGGATATGTTATAGATACCATGGTTGCCGGCTTAGATGCAGCAGCAAAAGGGATAAAATCAGGCTTTAGGCACTCATATAGCAGGAAGGCTGTCCGGCTGCAGCTGCAATGGTAAACCCGCACCTGTGCAGCATTGTTCTGTACGACACCGCCATCTTTCTGCTTATCAGTTGCTGATTTTGTGATGGTATGCAGATGAGACTAAGCTGTCAGCGATGGAGGCTGACCGCTTATCGGCTCTGATGCGTGTGGAGAAGGCTGAAGCAGCAGCGACAGCAGCACATAATGAACTGCTGGATGTTACAAAGCGGTATGTGGCCCGCAGTCGTGTCCTTCAATCAACAATCGGCCCATCAGTTGAAAGCTTGCTGTGTTGTAATTGGTTGAAGTTTTGCAGCAGAGAAAAGCATTGCTGCTGTTGTGAATTGCAGCAGATCATTGCATGGCAGTGCAGAGAGTCATATCTCATCAGATCAATCAGCATACCTTGATAGGGTTGAGGAGCAACATGCAACCCTACTAACAACTGTAGGTCTGTATGACACCCACCCATTAATGGATGCTTGTGCGTAGGCCCTGAACAAAGTATTCATGCACCAGGTCTTCACATGGCAGTGGGATGTTCATCGCTCTGCCGCTTGAGTCTTGCCTTCGCGGCCATCATGATTGGTTGCATGTCTGGCGATCAACTGATGACCTATTTGAGTCATGCATGTTACACAGTACTGCTATAACAGTGTCACAGCGCAGTGTTCTTTGAACCCTTCGTCCAAAAAACCAATTTTTTCCAAAGGTGCTACCTGGTGCTACATCATTTTGACAGGCTCTGCAATGCCGTATGTTGCCCCCTACACAACAGGTATGCACGAGAGGTGGCTCAACTCAAGACCAAACTTGCCGAAAAAGACGCTCAGCTACTTGGCGGTTTTGGCAGCCTGGCTAGCCTGCAACTGGGCGAGCTAGGCCCTAGCACCAATAGCTTAAACCCTGGACCCAACCTGGCCATGCCTGGGCTAAACCCCAATGCTGCATTCAGCTTAGGGCTTGACAGCGGTCAGCACTTAGGGTTCGGGAATATGGGTTTAGGAGGCGAGTTGGGTTTAGCTCAACCGTGGCAGCAGCAGCAGCCGCTGCAGCAGGGTTTAGGCTCTGGGCGGTTTGATAAGCAGTACTCAAACCTATCGGGTGCGCTAGGTGGCAACACTCACGATGGAATGCAGAGCTATAGCCCAGTACCTGGGTCTACTGCTGCTGCTGCTGCTGCTGGAAGAGTGACCGGGTCTCCACGACTAGATCCCCTAGCCGGCCCTGGCAGCAGCAGCAGCAACTCTCTAGCTCAGCAGCAAGCGCTTAGATCCGGGCATCACTCAATGCGTGCTGGTACTGCAGAAGGGTCACCTAGTAGAAAGCCTGGATCGCCGTTGGCGCCCATACTGCAGCAGCAGCAGCAGCAAAGGTATAGCACCAGCGCAGAGGGGCTGCGGAGCGGTACTGGGAGCCTGAATGCAGCAATGACCAACCCCTCAGCAGCAGCAGCAGTAGGGATAGGGTCCCCGGGGCGAAGGACTGGGTCCCCTGGTGGCAGTTTGAGACGCACTGGATCGCCGGCAGCAGTAGCAGGGGGTTATGCAGCAGTAGATTCACCTATCAGGCGCACTGGGTCGCCAGCAGGAGCGGCAGTAGCAGCAGCAGCAGCAGCGATGGGTATGGGTAGCCCTGTGTGGGGTGGTATGGCAAGTGGGAGGCCAACAGGCAGTCCTATGATGCAGCAACCCCGGAGCCCTTTGCTGTCTGGTGCAACAGGTGCGAGAGCGAGTCATTGGGACTCATATGATGGCATTTTTAGCAGCCAGGGCGGTGCACGCGATATCTCCATATCTGTGATTTTGCATATAAATCAGCAGTTTCGATGTAACACATCTTGCAAGCTTGTTGCTGCCATGTTTGACATTTTTTCTTGATAGTGCCATCATGTTTTGTTCGGCAGCTCCCACTGATGGTAGTTACAGCAGCCGGTTGTTTGCATATGGTGTTTGCAGCCCCCAATCCGCAGATCAAGCAACAGTCGCTAATGCACCTGACAAACTTATTGCTGCCATGTTTGTAAACTCGAGAGAGAGAGTGAGAGAGGGAGAGAGAGAGAGAGGGAGAGAGAGAGAGAGAGAGACAGAGAGAGAGAGGGAGAGGGAGGGGGCGAGAGAGAGACAGAGAGAGAGAGAGAGAGAGGTGTCACAGTGAATAGCTCACCATCTACTGTGGTACTCTCCACACCACCTAGGACACCAATTGAAATTGTTCCAACTCGCCATTTAATGGGGTACGGTACTTCTGTTGTGTTGTGTCTTGCAGCTCCTGATGATGGCATACTCAGCAGTCAAGGAGGGACATACGATGACGGCGATGAATATGAAGAAGGCGATGAAGACGATGAATACGAAGGGTCAGAAGAAGATCCACAAGAGGCATACCAGCAGCAGCAGCAGCAGCAGCAGCAGCAGCGGCAGGCTGTGCAGCACCAACCTGATGGGGGGCCTAGATCTGGCCAGGCGTCTATGAGGCAGCAGCAGCAGTCTCAGGGGGGAGCAAGTGCTGCATCTAGTAGCCCCCAACCAGCAGCAAAGTCTGGATTACGCAAGTGGTTTGGGTGATGTTTGACAAAGTGAGCAGCAAGATCTGTGGGTTTGAGCACATGGGCTAACATCTTTGGGAGCTGGCTGTTGTCTGCAAGCGCCGATTTTTCTCTGGACGATATGATGGCATCTACAGAGGTTTACACCATGTTTGAACATGTTGCAGCTAAGCCTGCCCTTATGCCTGGCCTGTCTGAGGCATCAGCAATGAGGTGCAAATGCAAATGCAAGCGACAAGTGGCTGCACGTTATACTATACTACGTAGTGAGTAAGCTTCCTTACCGTGCGCATGCAACCTCCATAGAATTATGCAGTTACTGGCCACCTGCCTAACATATTCTTAACCCTATTAGGGCAAAACTTTTCTATGGCATAGCCTGACCAAGAAGCAATTCAGCACGCTGGGTGCTCGCTAGATGTTACATGCCTAATCCAGATTATGCGGATCCGACATCAGTTTGTATTGCCGAATACTGCCCAACAGCATACCAGCTCGACGCACTTGTCAGACAGAACTCCAATGTTCACTGCACCTGCTAGCAGAAAATTCCAAGTAACATGCAACATGTGACGGCACCTTCAAGGCTTTATATAGCCTGTCCATACAACAGCTGAGAACACCCACTTCCATCACTCTCAAGCTGGCACTGTAAGCGCTAAGCAAGACTTTGTATGCAACATGTTGATGGCACCTTCAAGGGTCTGAACACACAGGGAGCTTGACCACACAGCAGCTCAGCCCGCCGTCAAATCTGGCCCCGTCAAGGCAGTTGCTGCAAGTGCCACTGTAGTACGTACTTGTATACAAATGGATGGTGAGGTGTCCACTGTAACTTCTGTCTCATACATATATATGATATACAAATGGCCACGGACTATGACCACCAGTGAATGAGCTTACTTATACGCATGTGCAACCTTCTAAACGTGTATGCACTACCCAGAGACACCAATCGCCGTGATATCTACGTGATGGCACCTTGAAGGGTTGAAAGACTCCTTGACCAAAAGCTCGGCCCGCTCTTAGAAATGACGCTGCTAAGGCAGTCATTACTGCAAGCACCACTTCAGTGCAGATGGCCACTAATCAAGAGTAGGTGACTGAGCTCTTTCTGCACCAGCATATGCAACATGTGATGATGGCAGCTTCAAGGGTATAGGTCAGCAACATAGCCTGATCTTGAAGTAGCTGCACTCGCCTATTCAAGTCCCTGCTAAGTCTAATCGCTTGTAAGCGACAACTGTAAACCACAACTATGTACCAATACTGGTGAAATTCTCATAAGAGGCAACACATATGCACTATCCCCTACTTGGCTCCCTGCCACAAACATATCATGAAACATTTAATATTGCCTGTGACATGGGCATGGGGCCGATGGCCGTATGGCTATGGCTGACTGGTAGCAATTATTATCAAGCAGCATGTGCTGGCGCCTTCAAGGGTTTGAACATGGCCTGGCCATACAGCAGCTCAGCCAGCTTAGCAACCAAATCCCGGCTAAGGCAATGTATGTAAGCGACAGCTGTAAACCACAAATCTGGATACGGGTATGTACCCGTGCGTGAACCTCTCATATATGCATATGCGGTGTCAAACTTGAGGTCCCCCTGCCACAAAACCGTTTCAAGCAACATGTGATGGCACCTTCAAGGGTTTGAACACGGCCTGGCCATACAGCAGCTCGGCCCGCTCATTAATCAAGTCCCGTTGAGGCTGTCCAGCAGCAGTGGCAGCAGCATGCTTGGTCGTCATCTTGAAGACTGCTTTTACCCGTGGGATGCGTTCAGACTCATAAGCCCTGAGTGCTGCTTCTGTGAGGCCTTGCTGTTGTATGTGGTAGCCTAGGACAGCAGCGTCCTGCGGCAGCAGCAGTAGCAGTGGTGACCAGAAGCCAGACGGAGCTTGAGGGCAGCCACCATATGCTACTACATGTAGCACTCAAAAGGGTTACTCAGCGGCACTGAGAGTGGCAGCAGTGGCAGCAGTATGCTTGGTTGTCATCTTCAGCACTGCTTTATCACGAATGGGATGCGCTCAGAATTGTAGAATCTCAGTGCTGCTTCTGTGAGGCCTTGTTGTTGTATGTGGTAGCCTACGACGGCAGCATCCTGCGGCAGCACCAGCAGCGCCGGTGAAAATCAAACAGCCCGTTGTGTCAACACTGGCAATGCAGAGTAAGATAAACCACCGCCATTAGTATCATACTTGATATGGGAGTTTATAGAAGTAAAGCAGCTGCTTACTTCTTAAAATGCTGTTTGTATGTGGTGGCCTAGGACGGCAGCATCCTGCGGCAGCAGCAGCAGCACCAGTGGCAACAGCAGCAGCAAACAGAGGCACAAGTATACGAGGAGCATCGTCAGCCACAAACCACCTTCAAGGCCACTGCAACACTGTCCCAGCCAGTGGATGGCATATATGTTGAGTGTGCAGCATCACCAACTACTGCAGTGCCACCATACCAGTTCATCATCTGCCACATGCAATTCGTCATACAGTCATAACATTGACGTTATGAAATCTTCAAAATATTGCGAGTACAAAGCAATGTAACACAATGGAATATATTGATATATATACTCAAACAAGATGCTGAGTCATCCCCCACCTCACACAAAGCAAATCCCACACCCATCCCGTCCACATATGCTGTGTGTGCCACGTCATCAACCAGTTTGACCCTTCGGTTCATCACCTGCCACATATAATTTGACATACTTTCATAGTACTGGCAACATTAAGAGCAAGTACAAAGCGGTAAACAAACTCAAACAAAATGGTTAGTCACCATCCCCCACCTCAAAAGCCAATCCCACACCCGTGCCGTCCACATATGCTGTATGTGCTGCATCACCAACCAGAGTGACCATGCCCATGCATCACCTGCCTAAATGTTATCGACAAACATTCATAGTATTGACGATGTCAAGAATGGATAGTACGAATGAGTACAAAGCGATATACAAACTATAACAAAATGCTGAGTCCATCGTCCCTGTAGTAGTACCAGGTACCCACCTCAAAAGCCAATCCCACGCCCGTGCCGTCAACATATGCTGTGTGCGCCGCATCACCAACCAATGTGACCATGCCGACGCCCCAGTGTGTGTCAGGGATTTGGTCTGGAGTCCGCTGGTACAGCCCGTGTTCACTGATAGCTGATGCAGGGGTTGTAGAAACCTGCATGGATTTAGACACCACGCAACAGAACACCTTGGTTGAGAAAATGATGAAGTTTGATATTAAGAGACCATAAACCAATCAAAAACAATATTGAAACCAAAGCAAATTCACCGTTGGAAGCAGGTTCATAACAATGTGTCCACCAAACTGCACGCTCGTCACAAGGTGGGTTTTCTGATCAGCCCATGTTCACTGATAGCTGACGCAGGGGTTTGAGAAACCTGCATGGGTTGTAGACACCGCGCAACAGAATACCATGATTGATGAAATAATGGGATTTGATGTTGAGAGACCAACACCAGAGCATGAATGAATGAATGAGCTCCGCATAGCGCTTTCCAGAGAGCGCTAGCGTAAGTAAAGGGAGGATAATGTGTGTGTCGGGGCAACTTCACATTCCATACCGTACCAGAGCACAAGTACTGTGGGAAGAAGAATGGAGATGCCGAAATCACCAAATTTCATGCTCGTCATGGAATGGCATTACTGATCAAACATAAGAGCTGAGACGCGGTTCCTGAACTGTACTAGGTGTCTGGTCTAGTGTTCGTTGGTACAGCCAATATTCACTCATAGCTGATGCAGGGGTTTGGGAAACCTCAGGGCACATTTAACAGAACACCTTGGGCGAGAAAATCATGGCAAGATTGTGCTTCTCTAATACCACCAGCAAACAAACAGTCCAAAAAGCAAGACTGTATCGCTCACACGATTCACCAACATTGCTTTTTGAGCAGATTTTGTCCTGCTCAAACGATGAAACCAAAAGCCAATCAACTGTGTCTCATACTGCAAGTGGAAATACAGCTGTGCAATTTAGTGGGGAATATGCAAGACAGTTGCCATGGGGGGGGGGGGGGGGGGGGGCAGGAGTGAAACTGAGTACTCAAGCGTTATGCTGTTGGGCACTCTGAGTTGCTCAAGCCCACAGACCCCACGTTATCATAACTTGAAGCAGGGGTGTAATGCAGGTTCGGATCCCGCCCGGGGCACCCGGAAATTCGCCGTTACTGATAGTAGTACCAGGCATGATACCTCAAGAGGCATTTGCTGGCTCACTGGCTAGTGCCGAGGAGAGCACTTTACAACCTGTCTGCACAACCTGTTCTAAATATGTAACCATGCCGCAGCTGCTAGGCCGCTTTTGCCCCTTACCATGTCTCTGAATTGCTTAGGAAATTTGCTGATTGCTTTGACGCATCTCTGCTTTGTGTTCTTGTTGTCAGTACTGCATGCCCCACAACCACAACAACCTCCACTGCCTGTGACATACACAGCAGCAGCAGCAAATACATTCAGCAACAGCAGCAGCGGACTTGGGGTACCTTAACACTTACATGTGACTGAGCATACCAGCACCTGTTTGTAACAAGCAGCAGCAACAGCTGTTCAACAGTGTTGCATGCGCCACAACCACAACAACCTCCACTACCTGTGACACACACGGACAACAGAAGGTATTGCGCCCATCAGCAGAGTGACTGAGCACACTTTGTCAGCCGATGGAAGTTGCAACAGGCCTATGTATCGCCGGATCCTGGTAACTGATCCGTGCCAAATAGCAGCATCTTGGCTGTAACTAGCATCAGCAACAGTTATGTTGTCAGTGCGGCCTCCACCACCTTGGACATACACAAACAGCAGCAGCGATACGATCAGTAGCAGCAGCAGCAAGAGGAGCAAATCTTGGGCAGTGCTGGTGGTTGTTTGCAACAAACACCAGGTGTGTGTGTGGGTATACCAACACGAGCCAAAGCATTAGCAAGGGTGTGATGTCCGTGCTGCATGCCCCCACAATTGGTTAACCACAACAGCCTCCACCACCTGTTGGCATACACAAACAGCAGCAGCCTTTATGTTCAGCAGCAGCAGCAGCAGTAAATCTGGGCAGTTCTGCTGGTTTTTCTAGCCAACACCTGCATGTTATTGAGTAAGATCGCCTTTCTATAACAACATCAGCAGCAACAGTTATGTTGTCAGTGTTGCAGGCCCCGCAAGCACAACAGCCTCCACCGCCTACAACACATAGATATACAGCAGCAGCAGCAGCAGCAGCAGCAGCAACAGCGTGAGGGCGACAAAACAGGAACATAAATGACCAGAAAGCTGCAGTTGGGTACACGCATTCTGGCCCCAAGGCCCAATATTATAGTGACACCTTGATGACACAGCCATTAATGCCCACCCAGCAAGCAGGCCCACCCTGGATAAAGTGTTTCGCTTGTTAAACATACTATACATGGTTGATAATTGCTTCTACAGAAGATATACATGATACCATTCTCATCAATCTTGTCATAAGATAATGATAACAATGATGTAATTGGTATCATGTATACTTTATTTTGTACTGTCAGCGTGACAGCTCTGCATTTCTCGGTAACGGTTCAAACCTGACACCTTGTGGCTCTGATACATTGAGATGCAAATGTGCTTGTCACAAAGTTGAACAATTGTGTGCAATATTCACACATGCAATGGTGAATAACGCACACATCATTATGCATGCAATATGAAACGTCTATGCACATTGCTAAACAGAAGGCAGCAAAACAAATGCAAAAACACAATTGCTGATTAGAGAATACAAAACGCGCTTACTTGGTTCTGTATTTGTGTGGTCAGCGTGACAGCTCTGCATTTCCCCAGTAACGGGGTCGAAGCCAACACCTTGTTGCTCTAAGACAGTTACTGGCAGGTGTGCCTGCCACACCACATCACCCCCTGGTACTGGGATGACCACAGCTAACACCTCAGATGATGATGGGCCACTGGGTGGCACCCACCTATGCCATGTTAGCAGCAGCAGCAGCAGTGGTGGCGGTGGCAGCGGCAGCAGCAGCAGCAGCGGTGGTGGCAACAGCAGCAGAGCATGTATTTTGCAAGCTGGTGATCATGGTTGACTAGACACTACGCAAGACACAGGCTGGCATGCAGAATAGCTGGCATGGCTCTTGCTCTTGCTCTGGCCTGTCTAACTGACTACTGCTGCTGCTGTTGCTACTGCTGGTGGTGGCTGAGGCAGAGGCAGCAACCACCTGTGCATGCTCGGCAACAATGGCAGCTACATTTTTACTGATGTGTCATTCATACTACAATCATAAGCTGTGGATCATTGGAATCTAAAAACACATGGCCTATGGTGTTTACTGAGTGAACTGAACAATGGATCAGGCACCAACCTGCAGTAGATTGGCCACAGTGGCATATACTGTACTTTGTACATGGCAGAGAGCCTCAGCCCGATAGTGACAACAAAGAGATGCTCCTGAGCCATTGCGCTTGCCACAGACACTGCTGCTAAAACCACAATAAACGCCGCACTGGGATTGGCACTAAAAAGTAAAAAGCATTTGCCAAATGGCATACCATTTTGTTTTGTGGTTGTTTCCATCCATCCACGCTGGCTGCTTTACTCGAGCTCTGAACACCACCATGTTTTGGAATGTAGGTGGACCATCAGACAGCACTTGCTCACGAATTTTGGAGAACCATCTGCAGCAGCAGCAGGGGTAACAGCAGCAGCAGCAGCAGCAGGGGTTGCACCACCAGCAGCAGCAGTGGCAGCAGCATTTTAGTGACTGCTGCAGTGCTGCTTCAGATGGTTGTAGCTGTGATTGCTTTGTATTGGCCGGTCTATGTTGGAATTTGGATGGGTTGGCAGGCTCAGAGGTGTTAGCCCCAACTTGGTTGATCAAACCCTGTAAGCTGTGAAACAAGAAGCTGAAAGCAGGCTGGAACATCAATCATAGTGGTAACAGCTGCAGTTTCAGCAACACTGTGGCAGCAGCATTGTGGCAGCAGTATGGGGCAGTTGGTAGCAGCAGCACAATCTGGTTGCAAGGGGCCCGGGACTGATTCAGACATGTGTGTCTGGACGTAACCAACTAGTTATGTACCCCCCCCCCCCCAAAAAAACCACAAACACACACCTCGTCCACCCCCCCCACCCCCCACCCCTCCGGACCCCCAAAAACCCATAGTGACAAAGCCTCCGGATGAAAAGTGCAGATTGCATCTTTACAATAGCTGCTGCTCACCCATCAGCTCCTACCAGCACCTTGCACCTCATGTCATCACCAAATTGGCTGCAAGGGGCTCAGGACTAAGTCAGATGTGCGTGTCTGATGTAAGCAACTTTTGCTTTTGTTATAGGCTACCCCCCCCCCCCCCCCCTCAGGAAGCTACCCCCCCCCCCCCAAAGCCTCAGACAAGCCTCTGGTCGAAAGCATCCAGATAAAAAACTGCATCTTATCAAAATCCTAAAAGCAAGTGAATAGCTGCAGCTCACCCGTCAGCTCCCACCAGCACCTTGCACGTGACATCATCACCAAATTGCCTTAAAACATCACCCAACAGCTGCAACCTGCCTTCCGGCAACTGCTTAAACCCTGTAACTGAGCACCCTGTTGTGACTGAGCCCTCCGGCAGTGCTGATGCCAGGCAACTTGTTATGTCTGACCAGCCGAAAAGTGCATTGTGGTGGCCGTAGCTGTCGAGAAATTCTGTGTTGCGCATGGGGAGGTACTCCAGGTGCTCGCCGGTTAACATGTTATAACGGTCTGGTGGTGGTGGGTGGTGGGGGTGGCAAACAAACATGCAGCAGCAAGTTGAAGAGGGCACAGAAGCGGCATACTGGGAGCAGCATGGGCTTGGGATTCTCTCTAGATGATTGGGCTATCGGCTCAGCCTTTCCCGACGCTTAGCGCAAAAGATGTGCGACATTGCAGAAAGGCTTATGAGTGCTGCATAGAGTCGAGTGAGTGTGAACTGGCATCAGGGCCTGGGTGATGATGATCGCTTGCTTGTCATTGACCGATCGGTCGCGAGCTAGCTAGTAGCCAACCACAAAACAATGTAGACAGGATACAAACGGGACCTCGACAGGACACCTCAAGAAGCTGAGTGAGAAATGATTGTGATCTGCTGCTCATAAGCATTACTACCTGACCCCTCAAGCCTGATGGCTTTGGACATAAGCTTGTCTAATAGTCTACTGTCCACAGCTTCCAGCGCCTTCAGCCCGTTGACTCCAACCATAACAGCCGCTCCTCGCGCCCGCATATCACTCTTTTCAAA
>NSMO01003345.1:0-11438 GCA_002588565.1 Coelastrella sp. UTEX B 3026
CGGCGAGATGAGAGTGCGTCGCCAGGGACGGAGGCGGTGCGCTATAAGCAGAACCACGGGTATTTGCCATCATGCGGCGTGTCGGCTGTGGGTAGTAGTCTGTTGTCGGCAGCCGGGCGCGCCGGAGCTGAAGACGACGACGAGGAGAATTTGGAAGGTGGGTACGCAGATCTTCAGAGCTGTTGCATTGTGCCCTGTACTAAAAGTGACTGAGCCAATGCAAGAAGATAGATGCGCTGGTAGTGCTGATGTGTTATAAGTAAGGGTCGCCAGCCGGGTGCGCTTCTGACTTCTGGCCAGCTGTGACGCTGTGCTGTAGTGATAATCAGCACACCACGTGCATGTAAACACAAGGCATTCTGTGGCGCAGTGTCTGGGCCACTATATGGTCATGGCTAGCTGGCATCACTGCTTTGCCCTTCAGCCTCGCAACATCAGGGGTTGCCAGCCAACCGAGTGACTCCTCATTGCTCACCCAATGCCCTTATCCAGTGGTTCTTGTACGTGTTGCACGCTACTGACCTCATAACCCGTGTGTGCCCTGCATCTGCAGATGATGATTCCCTTCTGCCAGCCCTGCCTCCTGGTGCCATACCAAGCTTCACTGCAGCAGCAGCAACAAGCAACAGCAATGCAGGGGCCACCCATTATGGCTGTGCCAGCGCAATAGCCGCTGCTGCAGCTGACGCAGATCAGCAGCTAGCTGGCAAGCGTACAATATCAGGAACTCGGAGTGGCAAGGTTATCACCATTCAAGCCAGTTGCAGTAGCCGTGTTCAGACAGCAGAAGAGACACCGCAGCAGCAGAACCCCAACCTGAACATCCCTAGAAACCTGGCGCTACTGCCAGCTAATACCCCGGGATCTGTGCTGTTGGCGGTAAACCCTATGATGCCACCTAAGATGCAGAGGGCTGCCTGGAGCATGTCAGACTTCGTCATTCACAAGAAACTATATGATGGCTACGCGTCGACGATCTACAAGGTCAGTGGCAACAGTGACCTGTCAGCAGGTTGCAGCCATTCGCACTAAACAGTGGCATATGGTGTGTCAATGCGGTGGGGTCAGTGCAATGCTAGCACCAGCAGTCAGTACATGTACGGCTGACCCAGCTAAATAATCCACAGATGTCTGCAATGGCACCTCATTCATTGACAACGCTGTGTGTTTGTGTTTGCTTGCACAGGCTATGGACCGCCAATCAGGGCGTACAGTGTGCTTGAAGCTGTACCATATGAGCAAGCTGAACACCATCAGCACACACCAAGTGGCACGTGAAGTCCGCCTGCACATCGGCATGGATCATGAAAACATCATTGCTCTGTATGCAGCATTCCAGGAGGCAGGGAGTGTGGTACTTGTGCAGGTGAGCAGTCCTAGGGTGCAGGGCATGCGCTTTAGGGTTCAACATCCCTATTTAATTTATGAGAGCAACTTGCAGCATCATCGTTGGAAATGCAGCACGTATTCTGCTTTCTGGCTGTTGCGGTGGCCCTGTCCAAGCATATGTTAATAGTTAGCATCAGATGCCAGCATATGAAGAGCATCACCTCCTGTTTTGCGGCTTTGTGACAAGGAATCTTGCTGCTGTTGCGACTGCAGGAGTTTGCTGGCGGTGGTGATTTGTGGTCCTACATGGACTCAAACAGTGGACGTCTGTCAGAGCGCACTACAGTGTCGCTGATCCTGCAACCATTCTTGAAGGCATTGCAGTATCTGCACTTTGTGGGGATTGTACATAGGTAGGTGGCTGAGTGATGATGGTGTCAGCAGCTGCTGCATGGCTCATACCTGCAGCCCTGCAAGAATATTTCTTTTGAAGCGGACTTTATTATAGTCAATGCCAGTACTTTGCAAGTCCACTGCAGTTGTGGATGTTGTCCTACACACGCATGAGCATGCGATGTTATGTCCCAGTCATATTGTTTTGCTGGAACTGACTGCTTCTATGACAAACACGCTGGGTTGGTTGCTATTGTAGGGACATCAAGCCTGAAAATGTGCTGTTCACCAGTGACATGGTGCTGAAGGTTGCTGACTTTGGCCTGGCACTCAGTACCAGGGAGGAGAGAGCTGTTACACGTGTTGGTAAGCAACCCATTCAAGCCACCATCACCAGCACGCAGCCCTCATACGTTGTTACATACGTGCAGCACGTCTCCTAGAGCACTGGGCTGCATCAAGTAGCTCGTTGCTGTCCACTACTGTGCACTTATCTCGTTTTGATGCCCGATTTTCCCGCTTCCAGGTACGCTTGACTACATGGCGCCGGAGGTTCTTCGCTGCCCGCTCAAGCGCAATCCCGGTGACAACAAGGAAAGGGTCGACCTTCACTACTCACAAGCCGTAGACGCATGGGCTGTGGGCATCTTGGCGTATGAGCTCATGACCGGCAGGGCGCCGTTCTCCGCAGCCGGCGCGAGTGATCAGGCGATCGAGGCAGCGATACAAACGGCCGCGCCCAGCTTCCCGAGCCGTATGTCGGACCCGGCGGTTGCGTTCATCATTATGGCACTGCACAAAAATCCAGCTCTGAGGCCCAATATCCTACAGCTGTTGCACCATCCATGGATCAGAAGTTTCCAGGTAAATTTGGCAAGGCAGCAATCGCCACATTGTGCTCCGCCTTCAGATGTGTGCGCCAATCTCTGAAAGAATCTGGCAGATGTGATGTACAGTATCAGCTTGAATTTCTCGCATGTGCCGAATACCATATTATTAAACCGTGTGGTTTGTGCTGTGCAGAGATCAAGCTCCACCGGACGACGTGAAACAAGGTCTGAGCCAGGACAGACCACAAAGCCGCCAGTCTCGAAGCAACCTTCCATGTTCAGTCAGCTGGTGTCAAAGCTCAGCAGGAACTTTGATGATGGCGACATGACGGGCTATGCATGTGGCACGCGGTAGAGAGCTATGCCTCGGTTGGAGCTTTGATAAACCGTCTGGGCGGGGTCTGAGGATGTCTTGCCCTCTGTGAGACATCAAAGACCCTGGACGGTCTTGTCAGCTAATGAGTTTAATCATGGCCACGTATAAGCAGATTCTATCCCAAGTTACGGGGGTGCCTGGGTGAGCATCACGGCTGTACCTTTCTCTGATGGTCTGCCTTTGTTTGTAGAATGCATTCCTTGATGTGTAGTCTGAAATCGGTCTTCTCTTGGCCGACACTACAAGTTGCTGAATGAGGTGTGGGATAAAGATCTGTTTCTAGGCTAGCAATCCGTGTGCCGGCCTCATTGTGTATGTCGGTCCGACAGCATGGCTGTCAGTAGTTGTGTCAATTTGGAGTCCTGCTCATCCTGTGATGGCGCATTTCATCATTGCCGGGGTCAAGCACCCAATGCTGGCTGTGTACTGCAGTTGTCTGCTGATCTGTTGGCTGAGGGTTGTTGTGGGTGACTGTATGCACTTGTTGATTAGTTGCATTGTAGCATCTATTGTCAAACTGGCCTGCAGTACCTGACAGCAGCACTAAGATAACTGCATGAGCATTTCTTAATCCTAAGAAAATAAACAGTCGATGATCGCACAGCTGCACGCTTTTGTGTTGAAAAGCACGGTTGATCAATGGTACATTGTATATAGCCACATGTCTCTGGATATACGAATATGTTCACATATTCTTCATGTGACACATTCTTCGTGTGACACATTTGCTGTCAGTTTTGTGACACATTTGCGATCAGTATGCTGGCCTGTTGGAGATTTGCCCTCATGGGCTCAGTTGTCCATTGTGTGCACTGTCAACCCGGCATGCGCTAAAACAGCAGGGACCCAAATCTGTGATCGTTTCACACGCTCGGATACCTGTCGGCATGGTGGTGAATAGGTAGGGTACGTGCCCCATCTTAATGAAAAGGAACTCTGACACATGACAGATTGTTAGGCGACCTCTGGCCTCGACAAGGGGTGTTGGCCCTGGGCCTGAATGCATTTGTGATACATATAATAAAGCCCTACTGAAGGCAATAGGTCCTGCAACTTTGCATTGCCACAAATTGCAAGCCTGATTATCCCTTCAGTGTTATCTCCATGTGTGTTGTTATGCATCATCCATGCATGAGGCATGATTAGAGCATGTCAGGGCATCAATCCGTCGCCTGGGATTAATGCCTGCTTGGATGTAAGCGTGGACACGCGGTGTCTTGCAGAAAGAGCACACGTTGTAGGTAAATCCCGTCACAGTGTATTTGTGTGCATTGTCTGCCACATCAGGTTGATGTCGGAGCCTGTGGTATCAAGGACATGTCGTAGCATCCAATGTGTCAGACAGCATCTTGTGTGTTGCATTTCCTCAGTCACTTCGGGTACATTTTCAACACCTTTGACGGCCTGAGGTCTGTGCCGCACAGAAGGCAAGTTTAATCTCGACTGCCACTGCTAGAGGTTTCAATCTTGACTCGGTCGGCTAAATCAGAATGCTTCATCGCTACTCGGCTGATCACTCCGTTTGTAGTGGTGCACTGTAAACGGTTTACAGTGGCACTGCATAGCCAACTGGGTGCAGCACGACGTGCCATAGGACTGCTTTGTTGCACCAGTGCGTTGACCAGATCTGTTCCATAGAATGTTGAACAGTTGACAACAGCCAATTGACACCGGGAAGTGTATGACGTCATACACAGCTGATTAGACTGTGCGCTGAATATGCAAGCTGGCCTGCACTGCAGCTGCAGCATTGGGCACATGAGCGCAACACGAGGACACCAATGCCTGCAAGACCACACATTGTCCGGCCAGCTTCAACACGGCTGTTCAGCTAGTTGCACAAGGGACACCAAGTCAGCACCACAACTCAATCCCAAAACAAACTAAGCATCCACTGACATTCAACAGCGTTCAGGCGTTTGGCTCTACGCCACTCAACCGCGCCACTGCCATACACTTTCTGCATCAATTGGCACTGCAACAAGAGTAGATGCATCACCAACCACCTGAGTGTTTGTGCGATTGCAGCTATGCTTCAAAGCTGATGTGACAGCTGCTGCCACAACGGCCACTTTGCTATCACCGCTGCGCTGCGGCGCCCCTCCGAGCCTCCCCAACTTGAACAAGGAGCCCCTCTAAGGAATTTAAACAGAATCAATGCAACTGAGGGAGATTCCGCAACAAGCATGTAGATGTCTGCATCACATTGCTGCAACTGCTGCAACCCCTCGCTAGCGGCAACTGTCGCTCTGTAACTGGCAATCACATGCTGTCTTTGCTTCCCTGCTGCTTTGCAATAACCACCACCCTCTGCTGTACGACAGCTCTCATAACGGCTGCAGTGGCAGTGGCTGCCTGACAACACTCAGCCCCCTCTATGCCCTTTTTCAGGCCTGGCAGCTGAAGTCTGAACAGCTGGCCGCCATGGCTTCCTTCAAGCGTCCCAATCTGTTGAGCAACAAGTGTGCCACAGTCAGAGTCTGACTACGAACCTGCCGCTGCTTGCCCCTGCCCGGCTGTGAAACTATGCACACCAGGCCTGAGGTGATGCCCCCCTCAGGCAGCTAGTAGTAGGGCACCAACAGGTTGCTACTGCTGCCCCTGCCTACGGCACCTTCCCAACTCCTGCTGTTGCTACGCTGCTGTGCTGCTGCGGCCACAGCTGTCAAGACCGGCTTGTGACATTGCTGACCAGCTTGAGACAGGGACAGCACACAGCCGACCATACCGACACACTGACATGTCTGCGTGCTGCTATCGCCGACCGCCGTAGCCTGACTGCTGCTGTTGCTGCCATGACTGCCTGCCCTGCGGTGCTGGCGGCCCACGCGCCATGCCAGCAGCAGGAGGGTACCCGGCACCTGGTGCTGCTGAGGGATAGGGAGGTACATAACCAGGCGGTGCATATCCTGAAAGTAGACAAACACACAATATATCATCTGGTGGGTTTCATCTGGTCTGATCCTCTGTTGGATTCAATTGATTCCTATTGGAGAGTACCATTGTAGATGGTGGGGTATACACTGTAACTTGTCTCTGAAGCCACCTATTAGCCAGGGTGGGTGTCTCAGCCGAACAGGGAGCCTCAGGACGTGTTCAACCAAGGATTGCATGCCATGAGCATGAAATGCTAGACATAATCACTGAGACATAGGCATGCAACAGCAGAGGGTTTCTTTGCAAAGCTTCGCTTTCAGCACTCGAGCATCTACGTGTTTCGGCAATGCACTGGCTGATGTACACCACAGCCCCAGAGCCATCAAAACATACTTGCAACATCACAGTATCATGCCGCTGTGACTAACAGGATTTGATCAATGCTTGTTTCCCATGACTAAGCAGTCAAAGCTATCCTACACCGCTACTACCCTTGCAGCTCGTGCAACAAGCTAGTGGGTTGCCCACTAGCGATCTGCACATGCCGTATTTCACTATCGCTGCAAAACATGGTCAAGTGTACTCTGGCTGCAGTAGAGTTCAATTGGGGTGAAGTGCAGCAATACATTCTGCCAGACACACACAGATATCTCATGTTACCTGCTCGCTGTGCTCCTCCTGGATTGAACCCTCCTCCAGCAGGGGGATTAAACCCTCCTCGGGGCATCACCGGACCACCAGGGCCCGGGTACTGCGGTCCCCCACCTCCGCTGCTCCTCGGTCGGACATTCCGTTGATCACCAGGCCCTCTATACCCTGCTGCTGCCGCCGCTGGAGGTGCTCCTGGGTGTGGTGCCATGCCGGCAGGCATGCCGTAGCCTGCGGGGCCTGCATGTGGCATGCCATGCTGGGCATAGCCTCCTGCAAACACACCAGCAGATGGTTGACGGAAGCTGATGGTTTGTGGCAGTGAACAGCCATAAGTCATGCTCTGCAACAGTTGGAACGCGTTGCACAGCAGCTAAGTCACTCCCTCATGCCCCACAACAGTTTAAGATACCACCCCGCGTTCTGCCTCAAAGCTTGAACACATGAACGCACTTGCACGCCCCGAGCCATATGCCATTCTTGGTCAGCTGTTTGAGGCCAGCCCGTCTACACATCAAACCCTATCTTGCACTATTACTGGATCAGCACTCCACAACCTACTGTTTGACAAGAGCGAACCCCAACACATGCCCACCTGCTTGGTGCCCATACTGCTGATGCTGCTGCCCATGATGATGCCCATGGTGGCCACCTTGCTGCTGCTGATGCTGTTTCCGCTTCTTACTGGTCCACTCGTGACAGTCTGGCAACTTTGGCAGCTGATTGGGCTTGCAAGGTGCTGGCTCATTCTTGTAGAAGTAGTCATGCTGCAGAACAACATATCAGCAGTGTCAGCTTGGCAGATGTTGCCAGCCTGGTGATAGATGATCCTGAGGCTGTAGGAGCTGAGCTGGTTCGCACGCTGCCTCACTCTCGTGAAGGTTATGATGCTGCCAAAGAAGCGGGCCCATATGGAGTGCAGTAGTTGCCGAGTGAGACGTGTCCGTTTTGAATGCAGGTCACCGAGAAAAGTGCAGCATAGGCCCTCATATCAATCAGTTGTTTCCATGGACATTAGTGGGCTAGTGCACTGTGCTACCTATGCTAATACACAGTAGTACACCTATGCTGGACCCTAGAATCCTTCTCTGTTGCTACAGAATGCGGCACTGCAGTTGATAGCAGCTCAACCATGGCAGGGCCCCCTTGTTGATACAGCACTGCCAGTGCTGTCCGGGATGCATGATTCGTCCGGGATGCATGATTCAGATAATCCAGCCAGGTGTGTGAGCCCTGTACCCACCATTGCAGCATCACGTGCACTGATGCGCTTGGCAGGATCCAAAGCCAGCAATGAGTTGAGCAGGTCTTGAGCATCATCAGGGACATTCAGCTCCTTGCACCATTCCTTGAATCTCCGGTTGTCTCTGTTGTAGCTTTGGTGCTTCACATTTTGGTAGCTGCAGCAGCAACACATAGGAGCCGGTGGGTTTGTACTCAGCCAATGCTACTCAGCTAATGCGGAAACGAGCTGCAACAGGTCTCTACTGGGTCAATGCTACTCCGCTGATGCAGAAACGAGCTGCAATGACAACTGCTTCAACAGAGTAACCAGTGACCTATTGCACATGATGCCTGTAACACATGCAAGGCTGTCAGGATCGACCCAAGAGCCATATCGAGAGACAATATGCTGTCTCCAAAATGCATCCAAGAGCTGCTGCAGCTCCTGAGAATCCCGCAGGCATGACAGGTAAGCACAGCGCGTAAGGAAGGTTTGCCGTGCGGCGGTGCCAGCCGGACGTCATGCACCCAATCACATAAGCTGTCCTGTCGTACCAGCATGCTCAGTACAGTGCTGTGCTACAGTTTGTGACCAGCTGTTGTCTGCTAACACAATGCAAGACTGAGACAAGCTCATGATACTCACAACTCCAGGCTTGATACTCCTTTCCACGTCTCCTCTGTAGGTACGCCCATAAGCTTGAAGATATGCTCCAGCTGGCTGGACTCATTCGTGCCTGCATATACATACACACATCAACACATGTAGATAACATTATTGCTGTTTTACGAACTTTTTCATCGACTTGGTCGAATTACCACGGGGTGACCCCGCTTGTTTGCTCTGAGTTTCGCAAAATGAACATGATTGGGCAGGAGCCCTTGGATGACGAGGGGCGCAGCATATATGCAAGCCCTTCCATGACGCAGTTTTGAATCACAGATAGCAGTAGTCACGAGCTAAACAGTATCATAAGCTGCAAGTCTACACGTTGCTATTCTTGCTCTTGCAGGGAGAAGGAGCTGCTCCACATTCACCAACCTCCAGATAGCACATGCAGCAGAAAAAGTCCAGGCTGCTGTGCAAAACCCTGGCCAACAGGAACAGAGAGCAGTGTTGTACATATATTCACACTGACCTCAGCAATGCCAGTGCGCAGAACAGAGCCTTCATGCAGCAGGTGCTGCACTTACCAGGGAAGAGTGGCCTTTTTGCCAGCAGCTCCGCAAAGATGCACCCAACACTCCAGACATCCACCTCAGGACCATACCGTTCAGCACCAAGCAGCAGCTCAGGAGGCCTGCAGGCAGAAGCGCCAAATCATTTTCAGCTGAACACACATACCACAAATTCCCTCTTAAGGGTTGTCTTTACAACCCTCATACGAAGCAATACCTAGAGACGTATGCAAACTGGAGGACCACATTGTATGGGTCGCACAGTCAAGTCTTGGCTATTTGCAACACAAGCAGGAGGGGCAGAACCCGTGTATTTCAACCTAACTGCAGCCCTGCCACAGCTAGATGCGCTTAACTGCAACAGCCCGGGTATGGAGATTCACCAGGCACCAGGCACTGCATACCTGCAGGCTGGCCCCTCTTCGCACACATGCAAACCCTGCTGCCTCATATGCAAACATGCTCTGTCGTTGTGGCACTGCTCAGAGCACAGAATCCATGCACAATTTGTGAGCAGACTGCTATGTGCAGCTGATTAAACCAAGTCTGATGTGTCTCACAAACCATGACCGCAGCCAGCTCACCTGTACCACAAAGTGATGACCCTGTTTGTCAGCTTCCCACTGTGGTCAGTGGCAAAGTTGCGAGCCAGGCCAAAGTCAGCTATCTTCAGAGTGCCGTGCCTGTGAAGCAACAAACAGCAGATTGATTTGCTTCAGATGGCCATGGCGCCGCATGACATGTGTCAGGTTGCGCTTCATCACAACTACACCGACCGACACGTAAACACCTAACAGTGTACTGTGTGTATGAGCTTTCAGTATCTCTGGCAATGCCTGAGGTGCATTGAAAGCAGCTAGCAGCCCACAGCTACACTCCTCTATGAGTCAGCTTATGCACAGGCTGTGACTTGATTTCAGCTGCACACGACTACGGTATACACTGATAGCACTGCTGGTTGCAATAGAGTGTGTTTGGCAATCAGTGCTGCTAGCACCCGACCAAAAAAAAGACAGGCAACCCTGCACCATTCATGGCTGCATTCACTACTGCTATTCCTGGCAATCCTGCTGGTGACAGTCTGGCAATACACATGCTACAACTCTGAAAGACGTTGTACATACAACTGGCCCACAAAGCAGTCATTGATGCAGGATTACCTGTCTATAAGCAGGTTCGATGCCTTGAGGTCTCTGTGCAGGATGCCGTTGGAATGGCAATAAGCCAAGCCTCTCAAGAGCTGCTGCATTATACACTTGATCTGCAAAGCACATCAAATGACAGACCAGACACAAGCACGCAAGTCGATAAAGGCCCTGCAAAGCATGGCTATGGCCACTGGGCTGCTGCTGGCTCGTATAACTACACTCTCGTGCTGTTGAACGGTGCTACTCTGCTCGTCGTGTGTCCCCACAGCAGTCAATGCTACAGACTGAAACTGGCATCTGACCTGCAACACACCTGACCAGCCCATCTACGTCTGTTTGAGCTTTCTCATCACTGTTGCAAGGCTCAGAAAGCTGAAGAGTACCTCAGACTGTGTAAAGGCTGTCTGAGATATGTTCCACGCTGAGTCAATGATAACCCTGCTGACCTGGATTGTGTAGTCCAGTGATGTATTCATCTGCCATCTGCTATTCGCTCCCCCCCCCCTCAGGTTATCTTCCAGCACCTGTTGTTGTGTGCCCAGCTGCCGACAGCTTTCTTCCCGATCTGGAAGAAAGCTGTCGGCAGCTGGGCACACAACAACAGGTGCTGGAAAAAACTGAGGCTGAAGCAGCAGATGAGTACATCACTGGACTACACAATCGAGGTCGGCAGGATTATCATTGACTCAACGTGGAACATATCTTAGACAGCCTTCACACAGTCTGAGGTACTCTTCAGCTTTCTGAGCCAGTGCTTTGAGAGCTGCTAAAGGCGGGCACCGGCATACTATTTATACTGTCAGACAATTTATACTGTCAGATACAAGACTGCTAAAGCTGCTGCGCATTCATCTGTGTCCCCACAGCGGTCAACACTACGGCGCCAACCCCAGTTGCTGCCAGTGCTTCGACAGCCGCTGAAGGCGAGCACAGACACACTGTTTATACTGTCAGACACTTTATACTGCCAGACCCTAAGCTGCTAAAGTTGCTGCGCATGCATCTGTGTCCCCACAGCAGTCAATGCTACATCGCCAACCCCAGTTGCTGCCAGTGCTTCAAGAGCTGCTGAAGGCGAGCACCGGCATACTGTTAGATCATCAGACACTAAGCTGCTGAAGCTGCTGTGCATTCATCTGTGTCCCCACAGCAGTCAATGCTACGATGCCAACCCCAGTTGCTGCCAGTGCTTTGACAGCCGCTGAAGGCGAACACCGGCACACTGTTTATACTGTCAGACATCTTATACTGTAAGACACTGAGCTGCTGAAGCTGCTGCGCATTCATCTGTGTCCCCACAGCAGTCAACGCTACGGCGCCAACCCCAGCTGCTGCAAGTGCTTTGACAGCTGCTGAGGGCGAGCACTGTCAGGCACTCTATACTGTCAGACACTAAGCTGCTGAAGCTGCTGCACATGCATCACCTGCGATATC
>NSMO01003346.1:24043-39111 GCA_002588565.1 Coelastrella sp. UTEX B 3026
GTCCTCTGGAATGTTGCGCTATGTGCAAGGTAGTAAAGCAGCACAATGTTGTTTGGCTAGCACTCCTGGTGCCTTGTTTCATGATTCTGAGCAGCTTTACTGTCACACACTGCTCGTTGCTTGTCACACACTGCTCGTTGCTGACGACAAGTCTACATATCATGGTTGCTAACATAGATACTCGTTGTGTCGCTTTCCCCTGCACTGTTTGGTGGCAACTGTTTGCTTCAGGTTTTCATCGTGATTGTCAAAATCCAAACCCTAAACCAAAAGCCTGTTGTTTCTGTGCATGCTTCTGCAGATACGAACAACAAGCGAGTTGCATACTGGTCGCCTGTCATTGCTACCGTATTCTTGGTAGGTCTTACAGCGGTGTTTTAGCTTCTACATGTTGCTTGCTTGGTGCTTATTGCGCAGTAGTTTTGAGCTCAACAGGCAGTCTGGAGCTGTTCGTGATTGCTGTGTCAGCGTCTTACCGGGTCCAACATCGCAGCCTACTGCACCCAGACACCCCAACATACCATTACAGTTGTAAGAGATGCAAAAGTGTCAGTAACGCAGTATTGCAGTAGTGTATGGGGCAAGCCGGAAACCACGGCACTGGGGAGGAGAGCGCAGATAGTTCTCCCCCTGGGCCGTCAAGTGGCTCTTGCCTGTGACTTGGGGCTCCGTATACGCCCTTGGAACCCCTTCACCTAGTCAAACCTAGCATGGTGTCCCCCCTCCCATGTACCGTGATTGTGGCTCACCCCTAACAGTGTTTGTAACACTGTCACAATGTTAGTGACACTGACACAGGTCATCCCCAGGCTTCCAGGCTTCCAGGCAGCAGGCAAGGGGCCCTTGGAGTGGCACCATGCTTGCAACTTCAGTGTGCAGATGCACTACAATTGAATGTTCGTTATGTTGACAAATCCAATTGACCGAAGTTGCCAACTTAAAGTTGACTGGCAATGTCATAATGGTGCCGCTGCTGTTGCAGATTGTCACGGGCTCTTACTTTACTGGACCGAGCATGAACCCGGCAGTGGTAAGGACACAGCGGCTGCAGCACACTTACTGGTGCAGCCTGTTGTCTGTTTATGTGAAGTTTAGCTCATGTAGCATAAATTGCCAAGCAAGATGCTGTATTGTGAATGCAAGGGCCGCCACCCTATGTATGCTTCTGCTTCTAGAGTGCTTTAAGTATGTACTTCGCCTGCATGTATGGAGGGCAACCAGCTAAGTCGCCGCTGGCTTGGTAACTGGGCGATGCATCTGCAAATGTGCCACAATGAACGCTTCGCATTTTGCGATCATGGCATCAAGCCTCTGGGGTTTTTGCTGATCCAGTGCAAAACCCTATCACTGTCCATTGCAGGCTTTCAGCTGGTACCATCATTATCAAGGCCACAGCTGGATTGAGCAAGTCACAGTGTATTGGCTAGCTCCCTTCTCCGGAGCAATGCTCGGTGGACTCTTGTACAAGGCGTTTACTCGTGAGAAAGTTGTGCAGAGCACACGGCAGCTACCAGCAGGATTGAAGGCAGCAGCTGCTGCAGGCAAGGAAGATTAGAGCTGGCGAGTCACTCAACAAAGTCCAAATCACTGAATTGGTCGCTGAAGATCAGTTATGGCTGTTTGATTGGCGTGGTCTCAGCTTATTTGTGACAACACAGGTACCATCTATCGCTAATGGTGTGTTGAGCAGCTAGTCCCCTGCTTGTAGTGCGTGCTGGCATTGTTTAGCGGTTGCTGTGCGGTGGTTGAGAACGCCCAAGATGTACGGCAGTGACAGCAAAGGAGGATAACTTGTCTAAATGAAACAGCCAGTTGAGTAGCCACGGCTCGACGGTAACTGTGGTGCTGGCGCTGCTGTCTATCATAGACAGTTGCATGATGTTGCATCCCTCCAATTGGAGCATCTTGGAAGCACCGGGGTGGCGGGCCTTGCATTGCATACTCCATAAAATGCATCCAGTGCTGCATCAGCTGCCTATGTATCATGTGCATTGCTCAGTACCTTGCACATACAATCACTTGTTTTGGCAACTAAACCTGCAGGCCGCAGCTGCTGGAGCAGTCTGTCTGGCGTAGGCGGCAGCTCAAGCAGCTGCCAGGCCTGATCTCGCCTAATATGCACTATATCTATGTCATCACAGGCTTTTTGTCTGCTTTCGGCTGTCAAAGTCGGACATCACAAACGTGCTGGTCAGATGCGTTGTTGGTTACGTACCAGTCAGGTGCCACGCCCAGCGCTCAGGCGGCAACAGCCGGCGCGGATGGGTGAATTCGTCTGCCAGTGACTGTTGGATCTGGGACAGCAGCAAAAGAACGCCGTTACGTAGGTTACGCAGACACAGTAACACAGCTAGTGCCTGCTACTCTGCCTGTGCCAATCGAGGGAATATACCCAGCGCGGGTGATCATTGATGTTGACTGCTACATAACCGCTGCCTCAGCTGTCTCTAGCACCAGTGCGTCTCCGTTCCATCACTCTTTTGCGGATTCTCACGTGTTCTGTATTGACCCCCCTTTGTTGGGCGCATCTTGGCGTCGCAGTCCACATTCTACAAAATGCGTGGTTTCCTTTTACTATTCGCATGCATGTTACTAGGCACAGCAGCAGGCAGGCCTCAGCCCACTGATGAACAACGAGAAGTTGTCGACCTGGTGGCAAAGGCCAAGGCCGGGGGTTACAAAAACACACAGCCACTCATTGGTATACTAACTCAACCATGCCATGATTGCCCAGGAAGGTGCGGCCGGATAACCGCCACCCACGTGCTGCAAGTCCCAGCAGAACGGTCCTCACGTTCTGAGCACACGCGTTCCACAGGTCATACATCGCTGCCAGTTATGTTAAGTGGATCGAAGCCGCTGGAGGCCGAGCAGTTCCTATTAGGTATGATAAGCGGCAGCAGCGTCTGTGCACAGTGTGCTCAGGCGGTCAGCAGAAGCAGCTGCTGACTTGACTTGGGAAATGTCCGCTACTTCATCGCATACAGGTTCTACGCCACTGATAAGGAGCTCTACAGACTGTTCAAGTCAGTGAATGGACTTGTCTTCCCTGTAAGTGCGAGCAGTCTGCCCTGTCCTGCAGCTGTCAACACAAGTTTTGCATGTACTGTCACAGTCACTGCTACTGCATTCAAATGTGGCAGCGCTGTATGACTGCTAGTGTAGGGCAGTGCCTGAAACGGCAGTTGTTCCCTGCCGATTGGGATGCATCTTGCTTCGTAGGCCGCACATCGTAACAAAACAGCTAGCTATGCCATATCTGACCTTGACCTAGGCTCACATGAGTTTGCAACCCACTAGGTATGTGGCCAGCAGTTGATCCTGCTGACAACCCTGCTGACAAATTGCACACTACTGTCCGCAGGGTGGCTTGACCTGGCTCTGGCTGGACGCTCCATATGTCATAACAGCTCGCAAGCTTTTCAACTGGGCCGTTGAAGAAAACGACAAAGGAAATTTGTTTCCTGTGAGTTACATTGAGAGCAGCACGGGCCGCTGATGTATGACTCATGCCAGCGATCCATCAGCCATACAAGTTGACCCCTAGGCCACTAGCCCCACACACGGCACTTGATGTCGATGTTGCCAATAGAGAGAAAAGTTACAGTGGATACCTCACCCTAACCACTAGTTTATCGCCCCACCACCAGCAACCAATGTGTTCAGCAAGCCGTGCCTGGTGTTTGGGGAGCAGTAGCTGTACTTCCTGGACTGTTTGCTGCCTTTAGCTGCTATCTTAGTGAACAAACCATGCAGCAACTTTCCTCACACAATGCAGATGCAAATCAAATATGAATGGCATGTTACTGGATCTGAGCAGGATCAGTATCTGCAAGAATCAGTGTCTGCAAGAATCCGGACTTCAGGACATGCAACATGCTGACTGTGCAACTGCCATCCTGTCGTGCAGATCCATGGTACATGCCTGGGTTTCCAATTACTGCACATTCTGGCATCGAATGTTTCCCGGAATGACCTGCTGATTGAGACAGACAGTGTTGCTCACCCAGCAAACCTGCAATGGACAGAGGCGGGCAAAAGCAGCAGGATGTTCAAAGGCATGCCGGTAAGAAATTGTGGATTTGTGGTGTATGTGTCGCAAGTGCTGTTGCATACGCTCTAAGTGTTGACAGATTTCATCATTATACAAGGTGCACAACAAGTTCTTTTGCACACGGGCTCAACAGCCGTGTAGGTATATGCACCATTATTGCTGCAGAGATCCACTGTGGTTCGTACATTCTTGCCGGGCACATGTGCTTTGCTTGAGCTTCGGCAGCAGCCGACACAACCATATGCCTCCGGGCTGACTTGCATGCCAAGCTACACACCCTATCATCAACAGTTGCTGACCGCAACTGCTATATAGTCCCTGCTGCTTGGTGATATCCTGTGCATGTGCACTGTTTCTGATGCAACAGAGATGAGCTTTCAAACGAACTTGTGCCATGTGATTGTTTGAACCATTTGCAGGCCGACTTGTTCACCAAGTTAGAGGACCCGAGTCTGAACATCGCTTTAGAGAACCATGAGTACGGCATGCCTCCTCCATTCTACCAGCGCTGGCCGGTACTTGACCAGTGGTACAACATTATCAGCACAACAAAGGACAGAAATGGCATTGAGTATATCTCAACAATGGAGGCCAAGAAGTATCCTTTCACAGGTGGGGTGGCACTGCTTTGTGGCTGTCACAGTGCAGCAAAATTCACCAAACCACTGCAGTGATCCTAGCTGATCTAGTTGTAATGAGTGAATCCATTCACAGGTGGGGTGGTCATAGAGCTATGGCTGGTGAGTAGCTTATGTATTTATATGTACAGGTGGGGTGGTATTGCTTTGGGGCTGGCAGAATTCAGCTGGCCAAGTTCACTAGATCACTGCCGTGATTGTAGCAGATCTACTTGTCACGACTGCGCGGAAACCTGGAAATCTGGTTTGTTGATGTTTATGCTTGAGAATGTGTAAGAGATATTTATGCTTGAGTATGTGTAAGAGATATTTACGCTGGAGTATGTGTAAGATCAGGGTCCAGCTTCCATTCACAACCAAAGCCTGTCAGAAATGATTTCTGAGCTGCAGCAAGAACATGACAGCAGTCCGTGTGCACACAGGAATAAACACACAACCAACACATATGACTAACAGATAAAGCTATTTTTTCTGTTCCCAGGTTCCCAGTGGCATCCAGAAAAGCCCACCAGCGAGTTCGGCATGCCTGAAGTTCCACACACCTTAGATGCTATCCGTGTGAGCCAACATGTCGCCAACTACTTCATTGACACAGCACGTTATAACAGTCATGCCCCAGAGAGTCCTGAGGAGGAGCTGGCTATGCTCATATACAGCACACCACCAGTGTTTAGTGCACGATTTGAGGTGGGGTTTGGGGTGTTTTAGGGTTTAAGTTGTAGGGTTGGTAACTGCATAACCTGACATCCATCTGACCCTGTCTGCAGTAGCATTGCAAGCACCTGCTGTACCATGTGCTGGGTCTCAGCATTGTGCTCGTTGAACACACGCCATGAGTGTTCATCGCACGATCTTTTGGGTAATAGTTTGGTTTGAGAAAGGTTGCTAGCGCTGTGCATGCAGGACCTGGTTGTGATCCAAGACACGTTGCAATGCATTCGCTCCAGCACTTGCTAAGCCAGCATGGCAGCTGGACAAGACCCAGGTGACTGCCACCAACAGCTGACACTCTCATGTTGACACACTGCTGCTGGATTCTTGTAGACCATGGATGAGGACAACTACGATGGTCCGTACCAAACCTACTACTTTGACAAAAGGTCCAAACCCCCAGTTGGTAAGTGCTGCAATCATCGAACCCCTTGCATGCATTGGGAAGTGTGGTCTGCATTGAGCACTAGCAGCAATGGCTTGCCTGAACCTGATTCCTGCCCCCCACCCCCCAGAATGGCAGCAAGCCTTGCCCTTGAGAGCTGGTTATGCTGATAATCTGCTAAACACACTAGACAACAGCTTGGCAGCAAGCAAATGTGCCCCCTGACATGCATGTACCTATTGATCAGAGGGGACAGGCAATGACTGCGAGCACATTATATGTAATCCCACAACAGCAAGCAATCTCGCTGAACATCAACTGTCTGCAGTAGCGGTAGCCAGTCACTGCCTGTCCCCTCCGAGCCTAATGGTGGACGAAGAGTCCGAAACCGGTCGCTCGCATTATATGTAATCCCACAACAGCAAGCAATCTCACTGAACACCAACTGTCTGCAGTAGCGGTAGCCAGTCACTGCCTGTCCCCTCTGATCAGTGTGTTGTAACATCACTTAGACGTCAAAAGCCCTTGGTAAATGGTTCCTTTCCAAGCCAAAATCAAGCCAAATTCAGGCCAGCCATGACAGGGAGTGCATATGTATCAATCTGTTATTGTGTGACCTGGTATGCAGGCCCCGAGGATGATGAACATGAGGGTGGCGGCAGCCCCGATGATGAACAAAACTTCATCAGCAGACATACCAGCCAGCAGCAACGTGTCATTGCTGCTTGACACGGCAGGCAGTTGACAGCAGTGGTAGGGCAGCAAGCGTAGATGTTTCTGCACCACGCAAATCGATATGGATGGTGAAGCCTGCGCGGGTCTCGGGCTGCGGTTGCATTGTTGCAAGGTGTGACTCACACGGTGTGGTGTCTGACAGGCAATATCCAGCTTATCCTGCTTATTCCTTGGCTTTTCAAAACAACCTCAGTGTTTTGAAGATGCCGGGTAGTGTGTAGTGTGTCAGCTGGGGATGGACCTTAGGCTGTACAGTGCTTTGTTCAATAGCAGTTCTGTTGAACAAAACTGCCAAAATTTAGCACTAGTGCCATTCTTTGATTCCTAGTCGGAGCTGCTACTGCTGTCAAAGCAGTGCGTTTGCAGCTGGATCATGTGCTTCTTGTTCAGCAGGTCGCTGTTCTGGCAGGGTTGACTCGAAACAGCTGCTGGTGTTGCGCTTTATATTCCTCTACAGAAACAGTCGAGGTGGTGTTCCAGGTACCTGTAATAACAGGTGACCGGAGGTCATGAAGGGAGTTCACCTGCCAGGGGGCTGGCCATGTTCGTTTGTCTTGGTCGGTCTGGGTGGGTCGTTTGATGCCCGGCGGACCCGCACTGCGGGCTGCGGACCAGCAGGGAGGTGGGGCCCTTGCTGCTCTGCTGTGGGCTGCAGTCTGCCGGGTTGGATTGCTGATTGATTCTCTTGTGTTTGTGACCTACCTCAAAAGCTAAAAGGACCAATTTAGGATACCTTGCCCTGCCAGCCCGCTGGGCTGAAGGTCTCTCGTGTGATTTTAGCACTGCCCTCATGTTGCAGACCCACCAAACTGGATGATTTGCCGCATCAAAGGTGCCAGGTTTCATTGGAACCCGGCGCTACTCTCATTTGTTGCAGATGTGAGGCTCATGCCGTCCTCAAAGCAAAAAAAGCTTGCCACTCACCATGTGCAAGCAGTCATTACGGGATGAGATGGGGCGCCTGCCTTCCCGCAGCTAGTGTCCACCCCCTCTCGCGGGAGCCCGTGGGCACAGGCTCATAGCTTTGAACCAAACACTATGTTGGAATGCATACAAGCCTAGTTGCGGTGAGCGGCGAGTACTCTGATCGGAGGCATTATGCTCGTCGAAATGTGTTAATCTGGCGACTGTGACAAGCTGCCCCAAACCCTTGCACATGTTTAAAGTGCACGTATTCCTTAGAACGACATTGATTGCACTGCGATCCGGGGTCTTTGTCGCTGATGAAGTGGTGACGTATACAGTCTGATGGTTCATGCTTATCTTCATTCGGACAATCCAATTGTACTAATACAAAGTCACTAGTGGTTTGGCTGACGTTTTGTGAGCATCCGCTTCGGGGAATAAAGGGCACACCTGACAAAGTAGAATGGCTTTCGCTGGCTCTGGACCATCAGCGGTCACTGCTCCAATGTATGCTACCTTGATGCCAGCCCAAACTGGCTATGGCATTCCCGCAGCAATGCCTTACGCCGTGGTGCCATACGCCATACCGTCTGTCGCGACCCCAGTCCCGGGGTACCATCCTTCTTATGCTCCGGATGCATACGCATTAGCTCAAAACATGCAATACCTATCTATGGATGCGAGTCAGTGCGCACCGGGAGGTATCGCAGCAGGTTCGCAACCATGTCAGCCATACGGGCCACAACAGCAGCAATGGGTTCCGGGCCAGCACAGCAAACCGGACTGCCCCAATCAACACGCCCAGCGCAGCGGCCAGCAAGCCTGTTCTGGGTCCTACACCCGTGAAACCAACGCAGCAACGAGCGGTAGCCGCGACGGCACATATGTACCTCCTCCACCCCTCGGTCCAAGGCCACACCCTCCAAGCAGTACAAGCAAACCAGCTCTCACACCAGCCCCCAGAGCTGCCAGCCACGTCAGCCCATTGCCACGCCAGCACGAGGTTGCCAGCCCCCAGGGTGTTAGCGTCAAGCCAAGGCAGCAGAGCCGGCCGGTCCAGCAGCAGAGCCGCAAGCAGGTGCAGAAGGGTTTAGAAGATAACGTGAAGAGGACCGTTTACATCAGTTACATTAGCCAGCAGGTGCGATGCAAGGCTTGCAAGGCTTGCGACAGGGTGCAAGCTTTGTGAGTATCGTGACACAGTTTTGGCCATGTAGTTGAGCGTGATGCTCTCAGACTGCTACTAGGTGTCTATGATAGCAACATCATTCAGTGCCGCAACACAAATTGAATGCTGGAAAGCTTGGATGCTGCATATCGGTACCGTTGCACCAGGCTAGCATCTACTAGAATTATGGCAGGAAGGACAGTGTGCAGCGTTCAGACATCATAGCAATACACAGCCGTGCTTAGGATGTATATTGACACTCACGGTAGCAGCCACGCAGATGCACATGTTGATGTTGTACGATCCCAAAGTATAACCCAGTGAATTTATTGGCTGTGTTACCCAGCATATGTGCTGGCTGAAAGTACTGTCTGAGGTTCTGAAAGTGTTTACATGCAACTCTCCTGTCTCTCAAATCATCCACAGTGCAACCGAGGACCCAAACTTGTTGCCTCCACAGCACTGCTCATTTCTATTGCACTGCTCACTGCTACTTGCCTGCCTGACAACATCAATCAGGTGACCGAGGAGTCTCTGGCCAATACCTTTGCTGACTGTGGTACAGTGATGGATTGTCGCATTTGTGGTGACCCAAACAGCGCCATGAGGTTTGCATTCATTGAGTTCCTGGAGGAAGCCGGAGCCCGCCAGGTGATTGTGAACTGCCAGTGGGATGCATGGTAGGGGGTGTGGACTCACCTGAACACACGCATAACGTGCCTCGGCTAGTGCTATATTGAAAGCTGAGAGGGGAAAGTTACATGTGGATAGTTTCACAGCTATGGGCGGTGTACTCAACTGGAATGTACTGAACTGAACTGCCAACTTGCATAGACAGCGCGATTATACTTCACCGTTCCCTGAACACTGATATGAACCTCTCAGGATGCCATTCTGGAGCCATTGCATAGTGCTGCCTGGCAAGCTGGCACTTGCTTGACATAATCATACATGCAACCTCACTTGATGCATTGTTTCCTGTGCAGTCCCATGTTCTAGTCACTAGTAGGTCCCCATCATGCATATTGGATGGCCTGACTATTGCATGCTGCTTTTTCTTCTGCAAATCGCACCCGACACAACAGTCATGCTGCACGCTCTTGCATAAACAGCTAGCTGCTCGGTCATGTTGCCAACGCGGATGTGCCCTTGGACTCTTGTGGTTTGCTGATAATGTCAAATCTACCAAAGGCCAGGTTACATGTAGATGCTCTCGCCGTCTTCAACACGGTAACCTTTGACGGCAAATGTAAGTGTTTCGTTTGTGTCTGTGTTGCACATGCTGCAGGCCCTGAGCAAGACTGGTCAGAAGCTAGGTACTGGTCAGCTGCGTGTGCTGCCCAGCAAGACAGCTATCGTACCCGTCAACAAGGAGTTTATGCCTCGAAGGTAACTGGTACTGTAGTACAGCCACGCTTGAAACTGAGATCATCTTTAGACATTCAGAAGCCTGCTTTCAAAACAGCTATTGCAAGCCTTTGGCAGTGTCCACCAACTGTTCAGCAGACTTCCATAAAACTCACTACCAGAACTTGAACCCTGGCATTGGTTTGCACACGCCCGGCAAATGAAAACACAGATGAAAAATACGAAAACAATCACAGTTTGTATCATCACAATATTTCACAGGGTCCATGGTTCATGTCACATTGATGCTGCCTGCATTGCTGTAAGCTCAGTGACCCAGCTTGAATGCAAATCAGTCAGATACCTTGCCAAGTGTTTGCTTGGGCCGCCACCACTGATATGAGCTGCTGTCCCCTTCGTTGTGTGCAGTCATGAAGAGCTCGAGCGTTGCAGTCGCACTGTTTACGTCGCCAACATTGATAAGAAAGTTGAGAGGGACCATGTCAGACACTTCTTTGAACACTTATGTGGTAAGTTACAGTTTCACAGGCATGCAGCAAGAGTTGCAGCAAGCTTCTGACAGCCTCGATGGCTCCAATCTGTGACATTCCACTTCCAATACTTGCTGGGTGGCTGGCACAACTTTAAGTCAGGCTGGTGTGCTTCACTGTCAAATATGCCCTGCATGCTATGCAGAATCACACTTCACATTGCCAGCACATAGTCAATCAAACGGCGAATCACATGTCCGCACTTGTAACATGCAGGCAGGATCAACAAAATCAGGTTGCTTGGTGACATGGCTCATTCAACGCGTATCGCTTTCATTGAATTCAAACAAGCAGAGTCAGCCATGGCGGCACTGAGCTGTAGTGGGGCACTTCTGGGCTCCCTCCCTTTACGTGTCAGCCCCAGCAAAACCCCTGTTAGAACAGATAGAGAAGATCAAGAGCAGCGGCTCAGTCAGCGTTGTAACCAGCGTTATAACAGTTATAACAGAGGTGAGGCCATGGAGAGTCCAAGGGGTCATGGTAATGACAGTGGTGTAAAGGCAGGAGATGGTGATAAGGCGGCTGGACAATACATTGCTGAAGAAGGTGCGGTGATCGTGCACAATGCTTCAACCAGCCAGCGGCAGCGGCAGCAGCGGCAGCAGCGGCAGCAGCGGCAGCACTACTGAGAGCGCAGGTTCTACAAGCCAGATATGAGCTGCAGCTGCAGCTGCTGAAATTGACGCTAAGCAAGGGCAGAGCTGCGAGATCTGGGATTCATATTCTCATTTACAGCAACATGTGGCAGCTGGGCCATCTGCAGTGGTGATAGCGCACGCAGGTGCAGGGCAAGTTGTTAGGTCTCAGTCAGCAGCAGTGGAAGCAGTGGCAGCAAGTACACAGGCCCTGTATGACACACAGGAAGCTGCACATGCAGCTGCTTGCACTGCTGCTCCGGGAGTGTGATGCCACAGTGGGCGAGGTGATGATCACAAAGCAGCACAATTGAGCACAATGCAAGAGGTAGTTTGAGGCCCTCAGAAGTTCTGGCTTAACTGTGATATCTGGCTTGATTGTGGCTTCGAAATTGCTTTAATCACCCATTTGATGGGGCACTGCAACAGAGCAGGATATCTAGTCTGTCACCACGAGCAAAAGCCAAGTGTGTGCTCAAACGTAGGCATCACTATGACTGGCAGTAGTCATCCGTTATCAGCGTTTAGCAAACAGGCCAGAAGAGGTTTGTTGCATGCCATGTCTGCCAGTGGCCCACATATTTGTGCACAGGCTGTGCACAAATATGTTTCGCACCAGCCGGGTGCAGTAGCAGTCACTGTGGCAGAGGTTGACACCATGCTTTCACATAAGAGTTTGATGTTATCCTGGAAAAGGCTACTCGTGTGGCACAGTGCACTGGCTGTGAGATTGTTACTGCTGTTGAGAAACCTAGCGCTATAAATGATATTTGACATGCCTGTTAATGACAACAATTCACACTGCCAGTAGTATGCTAAAGTTAGTCGATCAGTGCACTAAGTTGTTTATGCGGCATCATGACACAGCACTACTAGCTCAGTAGTACTAGACTCATTCATACTTTGCCTGCATGCTGTTAGAAACTGCTGACTCAGTGTAGCAGAGATGGGAGATTGTGCATGTAGCGTATAAATCACACGCCATGTTCAGTCAGCCTGCACTGGGCCTCCATGACTGATCCTTACAGCTGTTCCACAAGCATCGTGGTATTTCTTTTCCTCCTGGGTACTGTTGACTCTCTGCAATTGGGGATGCATGCTCTAAGAGTCTTCCTATACGAAATCTAGTGGAGTGAGTGTACATGCACATGAGTCCAACGGTGTCCTGCCGGGTTGAGTGCCATTGTTCTTTTGCGCATATCCTTGTTTCTCTGACCTTCATTATCTTGTTCATTTTGCGTTATACATCAATGTTTTGTACCACACCTGTGCTGCATCGCACAATGTGGATCCCCGATGGCGGGCCTTACATCTCACTACTCATTCTGTCGTGCACATGCGCATGATTTGGCCTGAGCTAATATGTATGATATATCTCAGATTGTCTCCTCATGGCTGTCAGCAAAATCATGTGTGACGCTCCGATTGGTTGAACCCTGCAACAGTCAGTATAAGTTGGCAGGTTGCACTTGTAAAGCTTGAAGCAGCACAGCAGTTTTCATCATGTTGACCGTAACTGGGGTGTGCACAACAGTTGTCTGGTGTTGCCACCTGTCGCGTGAGTCTGTTAACATGACTCTGTTGTAACAGTCATATGAGTTTGTCAAAACAGAGTGATGGTAATAATATCAGCATGGTGTAAGCATTCATGAATGAAAGTTGATCAACGGCTTTGCTAAGCAATTGTGTTTCTGTGGCAGGATGCCAGCTAGGCCGGTGTTGTCAGGCCAGTATAATCAGGTATTAGGATCAGTACTGCATGCTGTTGAGATACAATCTCATTAAGCAGGTGGCCGACGACTGGTCTCAGAGCAATCAAGCCATTGCGGGGTACACATACCCACAGCCAGATGACGTTTTGTCATATCAAACAGGCACGGTGGACAATGACTTTGGAAGTCCACCGGCTACAGGTAACACCACAGCTAGACTGGCCAAGACATGGCATGTCTTAGCTGTGTGAAATGACACCCTGTTACGGGTGCAGTTTTATACAGTCAAGAATATCATCTCAACGTATGCGGGCTATTGCTGTTGATACACAAAATCATGCCTGCAAGCACCAGCAAACCCTCATGAAGGAATACACACATGTGTGCCAAGCGTGCATGCACGACTGACAAACCTGGCAATTGTGCCAACGCTGGGATGGAGTCCATCGCTGCTTTACTACCAATGTATCATACGGATGATCCTGGGTTAACGTTTTACTGCCCATGATCAACCCTGCTACTAATATTTAGTAAAACACCAACGGTACTACTTTGCAGCTGTCTGTACAAGAATATATGAAAAGACTGCAACTCAATTAGTTCTTTAATCGCTCTGCTGCCTGCCATTGTGCTGCAGCTTGAGCACTTTGTGACACAGGGCTGCCACCAACGCACCCCCCACCATCACTACTAACCTTGCCTGAGGCCAGCTGATCATGCCAGCACTCCCAGCAGCTGCAGCTGCTATACAGGACTAGAGACACACCAGGAGCAGTGCTAGTTTGCAGCTTTTGACACACAACTGCAGCACTACCGTTTCTGCAAGTACACAGCTGCCTGCTTAGGTGCCAGTGGCAACCTGTATAACAGGGCTACCCGGTGACCAACATGTGTACACAGCCCCCGCCATCGCTACTAACCCTGCCTGAACCCAGCCTGATCATGTCAGCACTCCCTGCAGCTGCAGCTGGAATTCAGATTACATATATACCAGGAACGGTGCCACTAGCTATGGGTACACATGATTGCAACACTACTGTCGACAGAGACGTCGACAGAGACGTCTCTGCATTCACACAGCTGCGGGCTTAAGCGCCACAGCCACAATCTGTACAACAGGTCTACCACCAACACAGCCCCACTATCACTACCAACCCTCCCTGAACCCAGCATCATCATGCCAGCAATCCCAGCAGCTGCGGCTGAAATACAGGATTACAGATGCATAAGGAACGATGCTAGTTTTCAGCTGTTTACACATTATTGCGGCACTGTTCTCTCAGCACTTACTGAGCTACCTGCTTGTGTGCCACAGCCGCAATCTGTAGAACAGGGCTACCATCAATGTGTCAACAGAGCCCCCACCGTCCCCACTAACCCTGCCCGAACTTCAGTTATGAACCCAATCAGGTTACTCCAGCACTCCCAGCAGCTGCAGCTGAAATACAGGATTGCAGGCACACCCGGAACGGTGCTAGTCTGCTGCTGTTAGACACACTTGCAACTTGCAATCCACTATCGTCTCTGCATTTACACAGATGCCCGTTTAGGCACCACAGCCGCAATCTGTAAAACAAGGCTGCCACCGATAGAGCCCCCACCATCCCCACTGACCCTGCCTGAGCCCAATCGAATTACTCCAGAGCTGGCACCGGCTGTGCCTTCAGTAGCATTACCAACATCTGCTCGAGCCATGTCTCTGGCCTCTGTAGACAGCTCAATGTCAAATGCTGTGAGGCCTTGCTTGATCCATTGCTCAAAGTCTTGGCCAGAGTGACGTTTGAATAGCTCGCGGTGAACTAGGCCTGCTTCGACTGCCTGTGCGGGTGCAAGGGATAGCAGGCAGAGGGAGCAGCAGGTTACAGCAGCAGCACCAGGAGCAACAGGAATGCAACTGGGACAGATCTTCAAAAACAGGTTCAATCAACAGGTGACTGGTAGCTACTTGGCAAGGCATTGACAGCCACAATGATCACCTGGACTATTCAATGGCAGTACACCTTGAATGTAAGCAGTGCACTACAACCAGCAGGCAACAGGGCCCCGTTAGTGACCTCGAACGTAAACTGTTTCTACTTCCCCATAGTACCATTGAACGTACCATTTTCATCTGATAGTGTTCTGCCAGCTGCTGCTGGTAGCATCCCAGCGAGTAGTTCGTAGCAGCAGCGGTGCCCTTCAAGCGAACCAGCGCCCCATCATACGCGCGAGCCGCTTCTTGCTCCT
>NSMO01003353.1:0-10546 GCA_002588565.1 Coelastrella sp. UTEX B 3026
CCATCAGCTTTCAACGATGAGCGCATATAGCGCTGCACCAGAGCGCTGGCATAGTTTGGGGTCATGCTCGTGTGGTGGCCTGCTGCTGGTGAGAAGCAAAGTGCTTGCCATCACTCATTTGCAGTTGGGCTAGGTTGGGTGATACCAGTGACACCCCACAGAGCAGCACTTACTGTAAAGCTAAGCGGCCCAAACGTATAGTTCACAGCCATTCGCTTTTGTAACATCAAGGAAGCGATGGATGAGCCATCGGAACCACTGCTTGCTGCTCGACAGTGGAGAGCTGGTGTGCAGGGACACTGACCTCCACCTGTCTACGATTCGTACCGTGCTTGCCCAACGATAGCAATGATAGTAGCTGTGAACAATCTTTGTTATTGCATGTGTTTGACAAGGCGTCTTGTCTGCAAGCTGACGGAGCTTGCAGCTAACAACGAAATGAGCAGTCCTCCGCCAACGCTTGCGGCTGTGTCTGACGCGAACATAACTCGCTTGACGGGAAGCTGGAGTCAAGGGATGGCCAGGTGGCTCCACGCGGCCAGAGCTTTTGACTGCAGGGCTCTACAGGTTGTCCTGCCGTTGACAGGGTAACTGGCCCAGCAGTCCAGGTAGCAGGCGAGAACTGCAAACATTATCACGTACTATCAAACATCAAGTTAGTTGCTAAACGCCTGCGGTTGGGAGGGACCTGCAAAAATTTACAAGTCTAGAGTGGTGTAGGCCTCTCTCTGACATAAAGTAACGTATTGTGGTTTCAGAATCTTCCCCGGTAAGATCCAGCCGCTCGTGACCCACCTTCAGTGATAACTCGGTATCGAAGTGATGCAGGAACCGTTTGTGGCTGCCTGCGACTCGAGCCATTATTTGACTCCTACTTGCGGTTTTATGCATGCAGACATAAATCGACATGCAGGCCGCAGCTCTAAGGATGCTTCCAGGCAGGCAGTGCCGCCATGCAGCAGCAGCAGTACACCACAGGCAGCGCTACGCACAGCCGCGCCTTGTGAAAGTGCGAGTCAGTGCAGAGGACGATCAAACTGGCTACATAGCAGTTGAGGAGCTGCAGAAGCTGGAGAAGAGCGGCAACGCAGACTTCGCAACCCTGGACAGCCTCAGGTGCGCATCCTACCAGCCCTTATAGGAACAACTTTTTCTGTAGACCCTTCCACGTCCTGCAGCACGGCATTTGAACTCCCGTAGGGTATCACCCTTCTGGGACGATCGTGGGCGTGCATGTCTCGCCTGCCCAATCGCGCTCCATGATAGGCCCCAAGAGCAGGTACTTTCATTGATGTCTGTGTTGACAGATACACCGCAGCAGGTCTTATGTGAGGTAGCTGCGACCTGCCCTGACCTATGTCTCTTCACCCGCTACCATACGTAGTGCATTATGTGCTGACGAATCCTCCCCGCAGGCAGAAGTACGGCATGAAGCGCGGTGTGGACGGCCGGGTCCAGCTGCGCCACAGCAAGGAGGGCATTTGGTATGAGCTCAAGCTGGACAATGAGGTCAAGGGCACACTGCTGCTGCGCAACAGCAAGAATGGCAACGTACACGTGTTGCAAACAGACAAACTAGAGCAGGCAAGTGGCTGTAGATTGGGTTTACAACTTGTCTACCAAAGGTTTGGTGCATAGGTGTTGTTAGGTGGAGCAGATGAGCAACGCAGTGCTAGCTAGGGGCCCTTGGCATCTTGGTACCTTTTTGCTGCATGGTACCAAATATCAGTGTTTGGAATGCATGCCTCGCTTCCATATGAATCTGTGCGCTGCTCTGTGGGCCTGTACAGTCAGCCGCTGTGTACTGCTAGGAGTTGATCAAGGTCAGCGGTGTTGATGTCCAGCGCATCAACATGGCTGAATGGAATAGCGTAGCTTAAATCTGCGCCTGTCGCAGCTGCAGATCTCAGCTACGCCATTCCATTCAGCCATATTGATTGCCCAGCTATGGCACAGCAGATGCATGACACCGCAGCTCTTGCCAGCGCATCTAACCTGTTGCATGGCTCAATACTTTCACAGCTCTGTGAGGCGAGTGCCAACAGGAAAGGCATTTGCCTGGGCTTGGGCTTCATTTGACTGGCGTCACAGGGCTGTGCCACCCACCCAACTGTGGTGTGTCGTGCTGTTGTGCTTTGCAGCTGGACCTGTCAGATGACTACTTGCTGCTGCTGATGTTTGCTGACGGCAACTGGACAGAAGTTATCCAACCTATTCAGATAGGAGATGCTCAAGGCAATGTGGAGGACTTGTCAGTTGATGCACAGCAGTTCAGGGACACAGTAGGCATCTTGAAAACGCTTGAACAGATGGAGCAGGAGGACCAGCAGGGGGTTGACATCTTGAGCCCAGGGAATGGACGTCAGGGGGGTGGCCAGGAGATTGAAGTTGACCCCAGCAGTATCAGGCCTCTGAACTAAGTTCTATGCAGTTTATTTACTGGTTGTCCACGGCTTTTCTGGGCCACTGTGGCAATGACTGATGTAACCTCCATTGCCGTGTTGTTTGTTAGTCTTGAGCTGTAACCAACATTTTCAGAGGCCTTTACTCATGGTGCCTGTCACTGATTCTAAAGTAACTGAGTCATGCCAACTCAGTAGTAGGCTGCCTGGCTCAGCAGGCTCTGTTATGTGCTATACATGCATGTGCCAGGCCATGGCGCTGGCGCCGGCGCCATGCATGATCACTGTGACAGCTATTCAATGAGGTGCAGCCTCCACAGCAAAGCTTGCTTCTTGCCTTCCCTGCAGCTGATCACTCCCTAATATGGCAATGATTCCCATGCATGACACTGCAGCTTACGCCAGCGCATATGACTTTGCCATTTAACAGCACCGCACAACACCACTTCCGGAAATAACACCGCTACTGTCACCAACACAGCGCGCCACTGTTACTTCCGCGAGCGCCCCAGCCACAGTCACTTCCTCTCATACTGTCACTTCCGACCAGAAAGTGACAGCAGTCTCGCTACTCAGTCACTTCCACTGCAGCTCTTGCCAGCGGGTTTGACTTGTTTCATGGCTCATTCACTTTCAACTTTCAAAGGATAAAGGTGCACTTTGGTGACTCACGGCCGGCCCGGGCCACATTAATCAGTCATGGCTGGGCTGCCAGCAGCAGCAGGAAGGCACTGGCATAACAATTCACCAGTCAGAACACAGCCTGGCAACAGCCCCTTCAGGCAAAATGCAGCAAGGCACAAATGCATCCTACATGACGAACCCAACGGTCTCAGGCTTGTCACCATGGCCAGTGCTTATCGCCCCTCAAGACATCAGGTCCTTTGAACAACGCATGTCCAGAAACACACAATTTCTTCATTCTATGAGCTTAGCATCCATTTCTGCATTGAATCCAAGCGGTGCTAACCCCAGCCTGAATGCATGTCATCACAGCAAGCTTGCTGGAGCGCTCAAGCAGTGCACAAACCGGTGTGAGACATTATGTTCAGCCTACAAACGTCCCATGGCAGACAAATATTTGCCATGGTGTCATGCCATGGTGTGACATCATAAGCTAGCAAACAAGATCACTGTTGCACCACAGTGCACAGCACGGGCGTTCAGGTTTGCCCAGCAGGACCAGACCTGGACAATCCTTCAAAGCAGGGCGAATGACAGCAAACCAATAACCTATGGTAGTTCAGCAAAACCTGCGAGAACACCGATTGAGACTGCTGTGTAAGTACCCATAGTAAAATTACACACCGATTACCAGTCTATACAACAGCCGATGACAGATGAGACCCTACTATGATTGCGTTCTATCACCTTCACATGCCATGCTCCCACCTACCCAATCACTTGGAAACACATGAAACACTTGGAGAGACATATTGAGCTGGGAAAAACCAGGCGGTCTTGGGCACTGTTCCACATAAAACATTGGTACACATCAAACTTCACTGATACAGTTCCACTGGATTCAGAGCACGCCTCAAACTGCTATCACCAACTCACTAAAGTATTACTACTTCGTTGTGTAGTATCTCATTATGTTGGCCACGTGAATGGCACAAGCAATGGTGACCTTGTAGTGCAGGAGGTGATGATCCTGCATGCCCATGAATCTGTCGTGGCCCCCGTTCCTGCAACAAACAACAGCCAGGCAAGCCAGGCCATGTTGACACCAAAGAAGCGGCTACACAGCTAGCAGCTAAGTACTTTCATGGTATAGATGATAATGTAAGGCTTCTGCAGTGGGCTGTGCGAGGGCAAATTAGTTGTTGATCTCCCAAGCACATGGGTGGTTCGACGCCACTTGAAAACCATCACAGAACAGAGCAAGCATACTAGTGTACAAACAGAGGCTCTGTCAATCACACTTACATGATGAAGCATATTCCACCAGCTACATATAGGATGCACTGCACCACCAGCGGCACATCCACTATGTGCCACAGAATGAACACCATGGCAGCTCCGATGGCAATAAATCCGATGGTGCGCAGGACGGGTGATAGAAAGGCAGCCAGCAGTAGGGCACAGCATGCCACCAGTAGAGCTGTACGGTCTCCATATGGATCAACCGCCTGCAGCATGACCAGGGGGAGAGAAATTCCCCTCATTCTCGTGCTTTGGACGACTGCACGTGGTGTTGATTGGCAGCTAGCTGGACACAGAGCATCACTGGGTGTGCGAGAAGAAGCTAAGCAAAGCAAAGGGCCTGAAACCTGTGCATGGGCAACAGTGGATTCAATTCACAGCTGTCTGTGTGTATGGTGCCATAGCCAGCACAAGCAAACCCGCAACAAATTTCAGGGTGCAATATCTGCAGCCAGTTGCAAAGCTGTGTACTAGCTCCCTATCACTAGGGCTCGCTGGGTTCGGCTGCTGTCTGCACAAACAGTGAAGTTCTTGCGGTGTGGCAACTGCTGACGTTCACTTTGCAGCCTTGCAAATCCACTTCACACAGGAGAGTGTGCCATGACATGATGCGACAAGAACTGTTCAGGGTTACCCACCATCATTTGTGTCAGTGGGGTTCCAATAATGAGTGCTACAATCCCCACATGGTCCAATTTCTCCAGGAAGTGGTCATCAGGCCACACATGTGTTAGAGCAGAAAGCAAGTGTGTAGTTGCTGCACAGCAGCAGAAGACCAGCAGAGCGGCACCACCAGCTACTGCTCCCGCATGAGCTAGCAGCCTGCAGGACATGCAGGAACAAGTGTTACAGGCTGTCATGCTATTGTGGCTCTTGAGCAGCGCAAACGGTGTCCGATCTTGTCGCACTTTTAGGAGGCGCAGCAGTGTGGGCTGCTGGAGCCATGCAAGTGTTACAGCTAAATAGTGCAACTGCTCTGGCAGACTACCAGGCACGCTTTACTGAGACACATACCCTGTCAGCAGGAGCACTGCGCCGGGCAAGAAGTGTGACCAGAAGTTGATGCGTTCGTAGGGGTCATGGAAAACACCTGCAGCACGCGTTGTTTGCAGTGTTGGATGCTTGTGGGCCTTGGTCTGCCAGACAGTAATGCCGAAACCTCTGATGCAGTACTGAGACTGATGCAGGACTAGAGTGCTTGTGATAGGGCCGCAGAAACAGCTGCCTTCAGCATGTCGCCCACCGAAACTCACAGATCAACCGCGCAGTACCAGATGCGGTGGACACATAAAGCAGATGCAAGCAGAATCTGCTGGTGAGTGGTTCTCACAGTGGTGCCAAGGGGTGTGTGGCCATGCTCCTGCTGGCGCTCCTGGTGGCCTAAACTTTATACAGTTGTCTCTCAAAGCACATGATGCAAAGGTAAGCACAGTCATAGGAGTCCCAGACCAGACACAAGTCAGCGAACGAGGGTCGTGCGAAATCGTGGCAGCAGTCCCAAACGCAAGCTAGCAGACGATGGTGACACCAGGCAAGGTATTACAAGCTTCGTGAGTGCTGTCAAGCTGTCTCATTGAGCAATTGCGGACCAGCAGTACACGAGAGCGAGGGTTGTATGGTACCTGGCCAGTGAAGCCGACTAGGTGCTAAGCCATGCTCTCAGTAGGCGCTCTTGGTTTCACTTGGAGTACACCGAGCTTTTATAGGGCAGGAATCGCAAACAGCAGTCTGCTGTCGGCGGTCCTTTGTTTATGACCGCTATGGGTATTTCGTAATGTTCTTTTGGTTGAACTAAAGACGATCGGGTGTACTGGGGGCAACTGAGCTTTGACCTTGATCTTTGGCAAAGCACGACATGAGGCCCGCGTCGACAGCATTGGTGCCCGGAGCCCGTGTGCAGTGCCTGGTGCACCCTCATATTCTAGCACCCAGAAATCTACTGCCATCATCTTCCGGACCTGCTAGATGTCCTGTTGCAGCTAAAGCCAGGGGCAGAACAGGTCTGTGGATCAGCAGCACTGAACCGGCAAACTGCAGCGAACCACCCTCACGGATCCTGGTCACGAGAGCCGAAGTACCTAAAAATAGCTAGTTACTACCTATCTGCGCGGCCGGACTGGTTCCAATCACCTGAACATCCTCAGTGGCTCTGCATCAGCCAGCCTGCCTGCTGCAGCATTCCACCTGCTTACCCCAATCAGTTGCCGCCTGAACAGCACGTACCAATGCATCCCCTGAGGCTGCTGTACCCATTGCAGGGGCAGCTGATTCAGAAGATGAATCACCAGCAGAGCCCAAAAAGCGTGGCCGCAAGCCCAAGCCAGTAGATGGGGAGTCAGCAGAGCCTGTCAAACAAAAGCGCGGCAGAAAAACAAAAGCTGAAATAGAGGAAGCAACACAAGCAGCCGACCAGGCTTTTGCAGCGATGGCTCTAGATGATGCTGACGAGTTTGAGGCAGACGTCGTCGATGGGGAACTGGGGCTTGTAGCACCTGCTGCAGGGCCAGGCTCATGGGCTGAAGCAGCTGCCAGTACTGCTGGTGAAGAGGACAGAAGGCGCTTCCCATATCATAGGTATGTGCTATTCGCACAGCTCAGCAGGAGTCTAGCTAGTTAGATACTCACAGACCATATAGACCCAGCAGTGGGCGCTCCAATGCGCTGGCAATCTGCAGACCAGCAGCAGGGTCCAATGCAGCAGCACCACCAGAGCTCCACAACGACATCTGAAGCAACTGGGGCCACCTCGCAAGCAGCAGCACTGCTTTACAGCATGCACGTGACCTCGTGTGCCTGTCTTGGACATCACAGTGTGCTGCAATCAACAAAGGCAGTAGTTGCTTGCAGCTTTCCTGCAGCTAGCAGCACGCGCTGGGTGCTTGATATGCCCAGCACCACGGGCTGGTTTTACAAGTAGTGGGACAGACCCAACGCGATTGGTAGCAGTGAGCCTGTCGGCAACAAAGCCGCTGGGGTAATACAGCCGCCCCCACACCACTAAGTCTGAATATCTGCACCTGCTGTGGCTGCGGTCCATGCTTGTTCCTGCAGGCGCATCCACACAGCAGCACAGGATGGTAACATCACCGGGGCAGAGTCAGCATTCGCATCTATGGCAGGCGCTGGCCTTCCGCCCGGGCCACGGGCGTATCATGTGTTGTTGTGTGCCTACTTGAAAGCTGGCAATGTAGCAGGAGGGCTAGATGTGACTCGCAGAGCAACAGATGCAGGTGCGCAGCGCTAGCAGCTGCAGCTGCTGTAGGGTCTGTGCAGCACATCAGTAGTAGCGCAGGTGCCAGTCAAAGCAGCTGTGCTGAGCAGTGTTGAGGGCAACAGGTGCAAATGTATGATATGGCACTTGTAAGCAGGGGAGGGCTGTGACAACTGAATGCTGGCACTCTTGAAACAGCGGCAAGTGGTCAACTCTGCAGCACTATACACTCCACTAGAGCCTGGAGCAGCAGCAGCAACGGCTAGTACACACAGGAGCAGACTCAGCTGGCACCTGCTTTTGCAGCAGTTGGGAATACAGTACATAAGGGATATCAAATCAGAACTGCAAGCATACTTTGACAGCAGCAATACTGGCTGGCTGGCAGTGTACTTCGGCCTCATTTGTTTTGCTGGTGCCTTGTTTGTGTGACCACATGTGATGCATACCGGATGCTAGCTGCTTGACAGCAAACACGTGCAGTCATGCAATGCCAACACACCCTGCGCTCCCCTGCACTGAAATGCTCAAGCCCTTCCCTGCACTCTGCTTCAATGATTCCATGCAGGTGTGCAGCTGCTCCCTGAAAGCTATGCAGCACTAATATTCTCATACATGGAAGCAGACCCTCCTGACATCAACGTGGCTAAAACCCTATACAGCGCCATGGCAGGCACAGACGCCGACCAGCAGCTGCCATGGGCCGTGCTGTGCCGACTGCTGTCAGCTAAGGGCTTCCCAGGAGATACAGTAGCTGTAGTGCGTGAGGGGTTAGCAGCTGGGCTGGATATGGACCCTGATGTGGCTGAAGCTTATATCAAGGCACTGTGTGAGACGCAGCAGTCGGTGAGTGGGGTGAAAGCAGCATTCAGTACTGCATTGTTACTTGGTGTTCAGTGACTGTAGTTTCAGCAACGTCATCAAACAGTGTGTTGTGGCAGCTGTCGCATAACTTCAACCTGCTTTGTAGCCTCTGCACAGCGTGGGTTTTCCAGCGACCTGCTACCTGCTTGTGTGCCATGGTTTGCAGCAGCAAAGCAGGTTCATCTTGACATGCGTTTTGTACTTCAGATTGACAATGCAGAACACGGCTTCTAGCGCAGCTTTGCGCGCTGAACATGCCAAACAGCATCGGACAATGCTTTTGACGCTGGAAACTGTGTTGTCACATCCTGCACAATGGCAATCTGGCTTTGCTCATTCCATGTGGCTACACCCTGCAGGACATTGCCCTGCGCTTCCTTGAAGACATGCAAGCCCAGTATGGTTTCAGGCCTGAGGCCCGTCATGTCAACTACGTAGTGGAGGCTGAGGCGCTAGCAGGGAACCTGGCGGATGCCGCTGGCCTTATGGAAGCATCAGGTAAGGATCATGTGCTCAGAGTTTGCTGTCTTTACTCGATCGTTGGAATCCATACAACCTCAGCTACTGTTACAGGAAGTTGTCTTGTTAGTCAAAGGTGGTGGGCCCCCTGGCCCCCACCGGCAGGTGTTGTGCTCGGCACATTGCTTAGGGCATGGACTCTTGCGACAGGGTATCCCCTCGTCAGAGTTGGGTCAGGTGGCGCTAGCTACTGCGTGTCAGTGCCATTGAGAAGCCTGCTGCTCCTGGCACTCCTCTAAGTGGCTTGCTCACAAACTACGCTTACAGTCTTCAGATTCAAGCTGCAAACATTAGACTGACGCCAGGTGTAAATACCGCTCAGGACTACAACTCAATCCGTGATGACAAGAAATGCTCAAGTGTAATGCCAACTTTCCGCCAACCCTCCTGTGTGCACTGGCTCATGCAGGTGTCCGTGGCTGGGGTCGTAACGCTGGCACATACAACGGCTACTTGATGGGTCTTGTGAAACGTATCAGGGAGACCGACAACCCAAATGCTGATGATGAACTGGTATCAAAGTAAGGCTTGGCTGCCGTTGAGAGCTTGGACTGTTACAGCAAAGCAACAACTTGCCTTGTGCCAGTTTGTGGGTCCCTTTGCAATCCTCATACACCATTTCATGAGCTGGATGCATGCAAGATGCCAGTAGCACAATCCAACTCCCAAACCACTACATGCTTGGGCTGCTGTTGGCACCCAACTCGGCTATCAAGCATGCAAGGTTGTATGCAGTTAATATAGCAGGACAGATGAAGGCAGTGTCCATTTGTGGCTGTAGTAAATGATATGCGTGGCTTTGCCTGTGCAGCTTCTCTACCCTCCGTGGTCGCATGATCCAGAGTGGTGTCCGTCCTGACAAGATCACTTTCAAGTTGGAGGCTGAGGGTTTCGTTGAGTTGGGAGATGCCCGCAGTGCCATGGCATCAATCACCACTATGAGGAACACAGCAGGTGTGGCATTCTCTCGATTTCAAGTAGACCGCACATGCAGGCTGTGCTGTGGTGGCGTGCAACAAGCTTAGGGCTGTTAACTGGAGCCAAAAGATCTGTGTCAGATAGTTGCGCTTCTGCTTGTTTGGCTGTGCTTGTTGTCAGCTTGTTGAGATGTTGGCATGTACCGTCCTTTCCTTATCTTCTATGCTTCATCGTGCCCTTAGCTGTGAGGTGTTGGCAACGATAATAATAGGCTACAAGATACTAGGTTAACCGTATTCTTTGTCTGTTTTCTGCAGGGTCTATGGGTTGCCGGCTGCTGGAGCCCAGTGCTGTTGCACGTCTGTTGCAGCTCCTGAGTGACAACGACATGCCGGTTGACCTGCTGCAGCTGTTGGTATACATGTCTGAAGACAGCTGTAGGTGGGTGCCAGCACGGCAGTTCTCTGGTTGTTGGTAAACTCTGTGTCAGGGTGTCATTAGCGGCCATTTTGCGCAAAGACTGGCAATCCGGCCATGCCAAAGTCACTCTTTCCCTTTTCTGCCGGTTAGCACCTCACCACACTGGCCTGCTTGACATAGCGCCTTTAATTTACGTTGAGCCCGACGTCTGTTGGGATCCGTCACTAGCACTGAAGCACAAGCCTGTCTGTGTTGCCCGCACGCAGGCTTCCGCCAGAGGCGTTGG